>CM045453.1:535555-728598 GCA_024666655.1 Dascyllus trimaculatus | reverse complement strand
ATGTCAGGGGTTCAGGACCCCGACCGCTGAAAGATCCCACCAACAGAAGAGGAGACAACGAATTTGGCTTGATCAAGGACACTCTGCTCAGTACAATCTACCAAAGCAGAGTCGCGCTGAGCAGTTCCTTGCTCCTTTATTTATCTTACGAAGAAGAACATGGATAGTTACAATGTGTGTTTGTGTGTGTGTGTGTGGGTGTGTGGCTGAGTACATGTGTATCATCGTGGTCACGTTGAAAGAAATAGAAGGAGTGTATGTGAGGAGCTGAATCTTATATGACATAATAGTTTATCTGGGTTAGCTGATTGAACGTAGTATGATGAGTGTTAGCTGATTGAACATAGTATGATAATGAGCGTTATATACAGCATTTATCTTCTAACATTCCCTCCTGTTTATCATGCTCAGTTCAAATAAGATCAGTACATTAACAACTTGACATGCATTTTCTGTTAACACTTCATGGTTTTAAACTGAGATTTCGTCTTCGGAGTCATCCTCATCATCATCCTGCAGATCCAATTCTGTGGTGAGTGACATGTACGCCTGGACCTGTACAGCGACGAGTTTGGAGACCATAGAACGAATACATGGAACAATACAGGTAGAGAAACAACATAATAGCAATAATACAACAAGCACTGGCATGATTAAGGTTTTGAGTCGTCCTAGCCAATTCTCTGGCCAGAACCAGCTCCAGAAATCCCAGCCATCATCCTTTGCCGTGGTCTCATCTTTCTTCATCTGCGCCAGGAGGTCATTCAGGTGCTTGATGGTATCTGTAAGATTGCCTTGGATATCAGGAATGAACGTACAACACTTATCACCTATGACATGACATAAGCCTCCCTGTGCTGCAAATAGTAAGTCTAGTCCGTACTGGTGTTGCATTAACATTTGTCTGGTTGCTACAGCGAACGGCGTTAGTGCACCAAACCCATGAGTAACAATTTCTGTAAGGTTTTCCAATTCTACATGTAGTTTATCAATATTGTGAGCATTGTTGACCGCACCCCACCATGGTAAAAAGCCTGTTAAGAATTTGGTATCACTACTAGTGAGTTTACCTGTGTCTCGTTTTTGACGGTAGTGTGTGTAGTGATGTGTAGAGTACACTAATTGTCCATGTATGCTAATGGTTGGAGTTAGGAAAACTAATGCACATGTTCCAACCCATCCTCGAGGCAGATACTGATAAATGGATGTCCCACAAAGCCATGCTGCATCTACGGTGCTTCCCATACCTTCATCAGAGGGCCACAGAATGGTCAGGTCACCTCGCCCCAGCAAAGTACCACTGGCTTCCCCTGGTCTCCCCATGCAGACTGAGGAGTTGTAGTTGCCGGTAAACCGGCCTCCACACGTGGCAGGGAGCGAGAGATTACAGCCTGAGACATGTCCTACCTCTATAGAGGGGGTCTTATCTGTCATGTTTCGGTAGAAACAGACGGGGAGCTGTGCTGGCACATAAGGAGCCTCAATAGTCATTATAGGTTGATAATACTCTGCACCCCTTCCTTTAATATCAGTACCATTTATCCTGAGTTTAACATCATTCCAATGGCTACAATTTGGTGCACTCGTCGTGTTAGTACGGTGCCATTGTCTCAAGTGTGCAGAATTACCATAGTGGTGTAGCATGCCATAGAACATACAAGATAACTCACTCATATTGTAGGGTCGTGGTCGCACTAAGGCCGAGTCCTGTGAACTGTGTGGGAAGAGAGAACAAGCATAACATGATTCATTAGGCATTACGTGATTAACCATCGTTCTTATAGCTGTATACCAAGAATTAACCGGAGGTGCTTTCCCTACTTCATAGCGTTTGTTATGTGAGGAGTCATAAGCTGAGTGGTAACTTCCACTACTGCTAATTATGAACGTGCTGGTAGCGAATGTCGTTCTGTTGCCAGGAGTAAAGTTATTAATATTGTTTACCTGGCTGCAATTAGCTGTACTGGTGGTGTTTGGACAGAGATTGATAAATGTGCATGGGTCTGTTTCTCCCGATTTGTATATGCAAATACCGAATCGGTGGCAGCTTGGGTGTAGATATTGGCCTATTCTAGTTATGTTGGGGATTGGATTGGCGGTTGCGTTAATGTTGATGCAAAATTGAGTATTGGTCCATTCCACCTTCATGCGTGTGTTCCATTGTTTAGCTAATTGTGATGTACCATATGTACCTGATCTCCAATTTGGTGTTCCTGAAATCATGTGTGGTAAAATGACATTACTCCAGTCATGTCCTGTTGTTTTGTACCCTTTAACATCAATGTATCCTACATAGCCGTTCCACCCGTTGTGTTTATACCTTCCTATCTTCAAATCCGTGGATTGTAAGCACCATTTCCCCAAACCATCGCGACAGTTGTAACATAAGTATGGCTCAGTAATTTTTGATTTTTCAGAGTTGTTGCATGGATTCTTAAAAGCTCCTGTCATCACATCTGGTTGTGGAACGGCCCACACTCTTCTCTTTTCTCGATGCTGGTATCCTGGATCTGTAAAATAGATGGCTGCAAACACTGTTAGACACACAGTGAGGATAACAAAAAGCATAAACCTTAGGTGAGCCATTGCGATCTAATCTTCTTTTTCTTCACCGGTTGAGACGACGGCCCCTATTGGTTACCGCCCCCTTTGTACCCCGGACAAGCGTTGCAGTCCTATACGACCGATTGCTAATTTATGGCTCTTACTCACTTATGTCGACCTTTTTGCAGTGACTCATGTGGATCCAGGACGGGCGCTCAGCTATCTTTACAGCAGTAGGTGACGTCAGGAGGACTTGGTATGGCCCCTCCCACCGTGAAGAGTTCCACTTAGCCCTCTGGATGACTTTGATTAGGACCCAATCACCTGGTTTCAGCCTGCAAGATACAGAAACAGGTTCTTCTGGCAATGTATGTTGCTCGCGAACTGATTTCTGATCTAATATGTGTCTCATCCAATCTGCGAGTGTATGTTCTCTATCACTTTTCTCTATGTCACTATTGTGCATTGGGAGTGGAAACACTCGACCATGTACTATTTCAAATGGTGTTAGACCGCCGCTTCCTTTTGTGATTCTCATCCATAATTTGACAAGTGAGATGCACTCCGGCCACGGCCTTCCAGTTTCAGCCATTGTTTTTCTTAGTCTTTCTTTAATTGTTCCGTTTGTTCTTTCCACCAAGCCTGCGCTTTGAGGATGATATGCACAGTGGTTTTTTAATGTGAAACCTAATGCTTCGCCGGCCAGTGTCAGCATCTCATTTACAAAATGTGAGCCATTATCTGATCTGATAAGTTTTGGAATTCCATAAGTGGGGAAGTATGAGTTTACTAAGCATTTTGCTACAGTTTTAGCGTCATTTTTCTTCACAGGGTATATTTCAACCCATTTTGAGAACACATCAATGATTACTAGAGCATATTTTACACCTTGTGCTTCTGATAGTTCAATAAAATCCATGTGTATTGTATGGAAGGGATGTGGAGGCTCAGGAAATTGTCCTGGCCTTGGTCTGAGTCTGCCCTGAGCATTATTCTTTTTGCAAATTAAACATTTATTTACAAACATTTTTGCAGAAGTTTCAAAATTTATAGTGTAGAAGTGGTGATTGGTTATCTGTACCATCCCTCCTGTTGAGACATGGGTAATCCCATGGCTCACTAATGCGGCCGTTTCGTGTAAAGATTTTGGGAGGATTGGTTTTCCATCAATGCTGAGAATGCCATTTGTTAGTGTTGCGCCTCGTTTTTGCCACTGTATTTGTTCTTGCGGGGGAGCTGTCTTTTGTGCATCACTTAACACGTCATTGTCGATTGTAGTGAGACTGCACTGGAGTTGTGGGTGTTGGAGTGCCGCGGCCTTGGCTGTTTTGTCTGCAAAATTGTTTCCTTTAGTGATGTGGGAGCCGTCTGTTTGGTGTGCAGGGCATTTGCAGAGTGCTAGAGAGGTTGGGAGGTGTATAACTTGTAACAGTTTTTTAAGTTGTGCAGCATGGGTCAGCAGTTTTCCACTAGAGGTTACCATGCCTCGGTTTTGCCATATTTTTGCAAAATGGTGAACAGAGGAAAACACATACTGACTGTCAGTATGTATGTTAACTTTTTTATTCTCGTGTAGAATGCATGCTCTAATGACAGCATGGAGCTCTGCAGCCTGTGCAGACTCTGTGCTGGTTAAAGGGCCTGCTTCGACCACAGAAGTTGCGGTGGTGACAGCATAGCCGACTCTGTTCTTTCCTAGCTGATCTTTAGAGGCAGAACCATCTACAAAAATATCAATGTGATCTGGCTGTGGCGTACTGTAAATGTCTGGTCGTGGTTTTGTTTCCTCATTCGTGCGTGACACACAGCAGTGTGGTGTTCCGTTATCTGGTAAAGGAACTATGTCTGCGATATTTATTGGCCCACATCTGGTTAGAGTGATGTGTTGTTGTGAGAGTAGGATAGAAATATAATGCAATAATCTGGCGTTTGTGATGAACGGAAGGTTGGCTTGTGTCAAGATTGCTGCAACAGCGTGTGGCACTTTCACTGTCAAGGGGTGTAGCAACACTACGTCTGCACAGCATGTAACTGCCTCCGCTGCAGCAGCACAGGCCTGTACGCAGACAGGCAGGCCTGCTGCTATGGAGTCAAGTCTTTTAGAATAAAATGCTATCGGTCTATTTTGTTGTCCAAATGGCTGTGTGAGCACTGCTGCCATATAGCCATTAATACAGTTCACCGTGAGTGTAAACGGGAGATCATAATCAGGTAATGCTAGCACTGTGGATGTTTGTAACATTTCTTTTAATTCCTTAAAGGCTTTTTCAGCTTCTGGTGTCCACTCGATCTTGTCCTTTAATGTCATGTTGTTGCCATAGATCAGATTTTGTAGTTGTTGTGCAGTAGCAGCATAATTTGGGATCCATAGCCTGCAATAATTACAGAGTCCTAAAAAGGACATCATTTGTTGCTTAGTTTGAGGTTGAGGAGCATTTTGAATAGCTGTCTTTCTGTCTTCCAGCAGAGATCTACCATCTGCTGATAGTTTGTGGCCTAAATAGATAACTTCTCGTTTCACTAGTTGCAACTTTCCTCTTGAAACCTTGTGACCTTCACTAAATAGATGTTGCAAAACTATGCGGGTGTTTTTCATGCAAGCCTGCTCCGTGTGTCCTGTGACTAAGATATCATCAACGTACAGGAGGTACTGTCCGTCCTTTAACTCATTACATTTTAGCATTGAGGCTGCTAAAGCCTCAGAGTACTCTGTTGGGCTATTTGTGAAACCTTGTGGGAGTCTAGTGTATGTATAAGTTTTGCCATCAAATGAAAAACCAAACAAGTCTTGGGAATCTGGGTGCAGTGGTACAGAGAAAAATGCATTGGACAAATCTATTACAGTGAACCATTTACTTTTCGGGTCCACGTTGTTCAGAATGGTATGTGGGTTTGCAACTTTAGGTGGCTTGTGCACCACTATATCATTTACTGCTCTTAAATCTTGTACCATGCGCCATCTTCCCGTGGTTTGTTTCTTAACAGGGAATATCGGGGTGAGACATTGAACTGTTTTTGTCTCTCTGAGTATGCCTGCTTGTAGCATATCTTGTATCACAGGTTGGATTCCTCTTTTAGCATCATCGGAGATTGGATATTGTCTAATTTTAGGCCTATAATTTGAGATGGTTTCAACTTTTACTGGCACAGCGTCTCTTATCAGTCCTACATCAGTGGGACCACATGACCACAACCCATCTGGCAAGCCTGCCAGTGCTGGGTGTGATGAGCCTTCACTCAGGAACACACGTCATGGTGCTTCATTTAGGTGTGTTCGTGGTGTTATTCTGACGCGCCAGCCTAAGACTTTTCTGCTAATCTTTGTATTTTGTCCTGTTGACCAGCCATCCTTGTCAGGTTTCCCATACTTGTCGGTTTGTCCTTCCCATACTGTCCGTTCTATGTGTTTCCATCTTAGTGTGGGTGTTTTAGACACCGAGACATGTGGAAACCTTCCTCTATGAAGCGGTGCCTGTTCTTCTGAGAGAATAACTGAACACCCTCCATTCCCCTCGGGAGATATGAACAGGTGTTGCAATGTTATGCTACAAGTTTTCATTTGGTGGAATTTTCTGTCATAGTCTGGGTCGGGACCTGGTGTGTGTTTATACCACATTGTACAATGGAGATCCTCTGGTTTCATAAAGATCAATCCTGACTTTTCTCTAAGTTTTCCCTGTGCGATTTCAATTAGGTCTTTTAGTGGGCCTCCTGTTGGTGTTACATCTAGGGCCCAGTAGTAATGAGGTTCTCCTGGTCCATGTACAACGTGGTTTTCTGGCATCATTTCAGCTGTCATGCCATCAGGACCTGGCACAATAGCGATATTGAGGGCCTGGAGCCCGTCTCTGCCAAGCAAATTAACAGGGCAAGAGCTGTCAACAAGGATTGACATTTTGATTTGTTTACCAGTCTCCACATCTTCAAGGTAGACTGGTTTTGTGAGTCTTAAGGGAGTTACGTGCCCTGAGGCTGATTTAACGTACACTGTTTTGTTCGAATACTGTACTTTTGGTGGAGCTTTGTTAACCACTGTGGTACATGCTCCTGAGTCACACAGACAATTGTATTGTTTTCCATTCATGGTCATTGGTCTGATTGGCATTTTTCCTGAATGTGCCTGCAGTGCGGCATAGATGTCCATGTGCAAACTATGTGATTTGTCATTTCTCTCCTCTGTAGTTTCATGATGTGTGTGTTCGTCTAAGATTTGCGGCGCAGGTGCCGACGCTAGTCATGCTTCCTGTTTACTCTTGTAATTCGGGCAGTCACGCGCATAATGTCCTTTTCCCCCACACTCATAGCATTTGTCGTCTCTGTTATCTGATGGAGTAAATTCTCTTCTTCCTCTGCCTCGGCCCCTGCCTCTTCCACGGCCTCTGCCTCTGTGGAAGTTTCCACTTCTCCTGTAACCTCCTCTGTCTGCGCTACTGAACGCTACTACGGTATCGGTCGAGAACACAGCGGCTTCTTGTTCTTGTTTTGTCTTTTGTACTGTTGCTGCGTGTGTGGCCCAGTCTACTGCATCAGTAACAGAACCTGTGTTCTGGTGGACCCAGTGTCGCTCCACATAGGTCTTGACCTTAGGGGTCAGGCCAGCAATAAATGCTCTCTTCAACTGCTGTTGATACGGGCCATCATTATCATCTGTTTTAGTAATGCCAGAGTTGGCTCTAAACACGACTTCCAGTCTGTGTCTATAGTCGACAGGTGTCTCATCGTCCTTTTGTTTACATGCTGCTATCTTAGAGTAGTCAGCTCTTGGCTTAAACGCGGTCACTATGCGTTCTGTTAGGCGTGTGATGGCAATATTGAGGTCGCCTGAGTCGTGAGCGTATGCCTGTCCATCTGCGCTTACTCCTGTAAAGTCTCCCCTGACCCTGCCAAACTTGTGTCCTAGGCTGTCCCTGAGTACGTGATAGAACTCTGTGCCGTTCAGATTGAATGCACTCTGGAGCTCCTTTAATGCTGTCACATATTCGTCAATATCAGTCTCAGGGTCTGGGAGATGTGATACTGCCTTTTTATGGTCTGCTGCTGTCCATGGTCTAAAAACTAGAACCGTTGGTCTCCTGTCGCGCTCGTCACCTACCCCTGTAATTTGGGTTAGCGACCTGTATAAGAGGATAAATACCATCACCACCTGGGGTTGGTCCACAATCAATACATTCCTCTATGTCTTCTCCTGCGTCTGTCCAGTCACTGTCATCGTCGTCGTCATTTTGGTCTCTGCCTGGGTGATAACGTTCTTCATGCCTTTGTAAGGCGTTAACGGGGTAAATGTGTTTGGGCTTATGGCCCTTGGGTGTGTCTTTAAATGGTCCATAATCAGCCTTTTTAGGTTTTTCTGGTTTTTTATTGGCACTCCTAGTACGTCGTCGTCCAGGAGATGGGGTCTCTTGTCTGCTTGTCAACACCTTACCCTTCACTTTACCTTTTCCATCTGCTGTGACCTTTACACTGCTAGTGCTTGGTATGTCTTCTCCTCCCTCAGCTCCCTGTGGCTGAGCTGCCTGTCTTCCTCTCCCTCTTCCAGCTGTCTCATCCTCTGCTGCTACCATTAATGCATCTTTCTCCTGTCGACTTGCATCTCTCAACTTGCTTTGCTCCAGCCAATAGTCAGAGAGTTTACTCTCTAACTTTCTTTTCTTTTTCTTGTTCTTTTTATCTGTTTGTGATATTTCAAGTTTTAGTTGTACCTGGAGGCTGAGAATTTGTTCTGTGTTTAATTCACCGGAAAATCCGAATTTCTTTC
Organism: Dascyllus trimaculatus; assembly: GCA_024666655.1. NCBI lineage: Eukaryota > Metazoa > Chordata > Actinopteri > Pomacentridae > Dascyllus > Dascyllus trimaculatus. The sequence continues at coordinate 720,299 of CM045453.1, read as the reverse complement.
CCCATCTTAGGCTTATCTGTCCTGCACCAGGTTTGTATTGTTCCATGAACTTCGCGTCTTCGCTCAGTTCTGGTTGTTTAGAGTGCTTACCCCCCATATTAACTTGGGTCTAACGCCGGGTTTCCCTGGCACCGGTATGGGTGTTTTACAATCAGGACAGGTTAATGTGATTGGACCTTGGCAAGAACAATAATCTTTATTTTTATATTTCGTACTTATTGGTTTTCCGTCTATAAAAGTCTCTACATATAGGTTTTCTTTTGCTTTGTAGATAATGTCCGTGCACGTACGGAGTCTATATAAATGGCTACAGTTATATCTGTGATAACAGAAAATTCCTATGTGATGAACTCGCAGTCCACACTTATGTACAGAATCTTCAACTGTATGTTTGTCTTTTTCTACATCATCTCCCATGGAAGTTCTCTGGCATGAGGTATAGAGAGGTCACTATCACGCCCTTCTACAGTACCTGTTGTACTGCGGTGACAGTTTTATGGACTAGCCGACCTTTTTCTCTTTACCACCAGTACGTCTTTCCAAGAGAGTAAAACAACAAATTGGAAACTGGTTAGGCCCTCTAAGACCTGAAAATTAACTCAGTTTCCCACTCATTCCCATTCACACCATTCACCTAGGTATTTTATTAATTCAGTCCTTGTTTATAGACAGGGGACTCCGCCGTCCCTGCGGAACTTAACTGTATTTTGGTACAGGGGACACCGCCGTCCCTGCGGAATTTTCTGTCTCGGTGTCCCAGACACCTAGATAACCATCATTTAGATGCTGTGTTATCTTTTAGCGCTTTTCTGGATTTCTTTCAAGGACAAAATCTTAAACCTGGATTTCTTTAAGGAAACCTGGGGTTCTTTAATGATAAAATCTTAAACCTGAGATTTCTTTAAGGAAAACTGAGATTTCTTTAAGGATAAAATCTTAAACCATTCATTCACTTTATGTGTTGTCTCTCACCATCCGTGGGTCGATCTTTTGATGTTCGGATCATCGGACTGAAACCCAGCACCGTGGACCGAATGTAATTCACCGGCCTGGACCCGAATTCACGTCCCAGGTCTTTCTCACTCCGACTGTTCGGATGTGGCTGTCGACAGACTTCGGTGTCGGCTTCCCACGATGTCAGGAATCAGTCTTCAGATCCGGCTCGAAGGACCAGATTAATGTCAGGGGTTCAGGACCCCGACCGCTGAAAGATCCCACCAACAGAAGAGGAGACAACGAATTTGGCTTGATCAAGGACACTCTGCTCAGTACAATCTACCAAAGCAGAGTCGCGCTGAGCAGTTCCTTGCTCCTTTATTTATCTTACGAAGAAGAACATGGATAGTTACAATGTGTGTTTGTGTGTGTGTGTGTGGGTGTGTGGCTGAGTACATGTGTATCATCGTGGTCACGTTGAAAGAAATAGAAGGAGTGTATGTGAGGAGCTGAATCTTATATGACATAATAGTTTATCTGGGTTAGCTGATTGAACGTAGTATGATGAGTGTTAGCTGATTGAACATAGTATGATAATGAGCGTTATATACAGCATTTATCTTCTAACAGCACATGAACCAAATTTCATGTCTGTACGACGAACCAGTGATTTTATATGAAATTTTAAAATTTCGTAGGGGGCGCTATGGAGCTGTTTGAGTGCGCCACAGTGTTGAGGGATAGCCTGTCATCAAGCATATCAAGTTTTATTCATATTCGACCATGGGCAGTCAAGTTATGAGCATTTCACACTTCATGGCCACACACTCAAAATGGCCGTCCTGTCACGCCCACACCGTGTGATGCAGCCACAAGATTTTAATAACTTTTCATACTGAATGGGTCCAGATGCCACACAGCCAATTTGGTGGAGATGGGATAAAAATCCTGGGAGGAGGTCGTTAAATTCCAATGTCTCTGCACCACATTGTGTAGGGGGCGCTGTGGAGCTGATTGGAATTTCAAGTGTACAGATCTGTTTGTCTGGACACACTATACATGTGTACCAAATTTCATGTTTGTAAGTTAAAGCAGTGATTCTATATGAGTATTTGAATATTTGTAGGGGGCGTTGTGGAGCCGTTTGAACACGCCACTTCCTGAATTGTATATCAAACATTAGTTTTTGAGATTTGTGAGGATTTGTGTGGATTTGGTGATATTAGCTGGATCCCTTCACTTCCAAAACTAATTTCATTCCATATGGCAAAATTGGTGACAATGGCCGCCATGCCACGCCCACACCGTATGACATAGCCACGAGATTTTAATAACTTTTGATCCTGAAGGGGTCCAGATGCCACACAGCCAGTTTCATCAATATGGGATAAAAATCCTGGGAGAAGTTCAATAAATTCCAATGTCTCCACACGACCTTGTCTAGAGGGCGCCGTACAGCTGATAAGAATTTCGACTGTGCAGATTTGTTGGTCTTGGGATACTATATGTATGTATCAATTTGCATGTCGGCAGGATAAAGCATTGATTTTATATGACTATTTCAATATTTGTAGGGGGCGCTGTGGAGCTGTTTGACCACATCCATTCCTGAATTGTATATCAAACGTTAGTTCTTGAGTTTAATGACGATTTGTGTGGATTTGGTGATATTATATAGATCCCTTCACCTCCAAAACCCATTTCGTTCCACATGGCAATTTTGTGCAAAATGGCTGCCATGCCACGCCCACACCGTGTAACGCAGCTACAAGATTTAATGACTTTTCATCCTGGAGGGGTCGAGATGCCACACAGCAAATTTGGTGATGATCGGATAAAAATCCTGGGAGGAGTTCGTAAAATTCCAATCCCTGCGCACCACGTTTTCTAGGGGGCGCCGTAGAGCTTTTTCGATATTTCAAAAGCAGGAATGTTTTTGTCTCGGGCTACTGTAGGTGTGTACCAAATTTCATAGCTGTACGTGAAACTAGCCGTATTAACTCTGTCGCGACTGATGTCCTGCTGTCACCCCCATTACATCACTGCCCACATTCATTCACGTGTCCCACAGTTACCACCCACAGTCATTCAATAAACCAGTCACAGCTTTCCACAAAACCCCGCGAAGTTTAACACCAGTAAAAAAAAAAGATATGAGCAGTGACAGATGCCGGTAGGGTCGAGACGGAGAAGTGAGCGTCAGGAGAGCTGGAAGCTACTTACCGAACCCGCCCATCGCGTGATAAGTCCGCGTTTGAAAACCGTTCGGTCGCCTCGAGCCGTGGATGCCAACAGTGGATCGTTCCTGTGGATTTGCCGCACGGAGTAAAGCCAACGCTGCATACCTGACTCCTGACCCGCTGACTAATAGACCGACTGACCCTGGTTTGTGAGTACTGGTAACCACTGTAAATATCTGCACTGTATTTTTGTATTGCGCTGAGACGCTATTCAACCGGCTCACGGTTGATTTCCTGGTTTACACGTATTTAAAGATCCGAGGTAAAACCCGGAACGGACTCCTTTTGTTGCTTTGTGTTGCTTGTTTTTGGACTGGATTGGACTGAACTGTGGGGGGAAACCGGGGCAGACTTTTTTCATTGAATGGATTGAACTCCACCGCACACATGCACATTTGCACTGTCACTGTGATTATTGATTGTTTCTGCTGTAAATACACTGTTTCATGCTGAATTGGTTGTGGTCTGGTTGTTTGTACGCACTGCTGATTTGTTCAATTTTGTGTTTGAATTCTTTACATGGGTATTCCTCAGTTTTGTATGGTTTGACCGTATAACTTTTGGGTTCTAGGTTTTTTTCTTATTTTGTCAGACTTGACTCTGACTGGCACCCCTCTTAATTTACCAGGTCAAACCCGCTACAACTCCATTAAAGGCCAATTTTCAAGGTGGCGCTATTGAGTCATTTTGCCATTCATATGTGTAATTCCCCCGAAATATCAAATTTTTCTCCAGTCCTGATGTGTGTTCAAAATTTGGGGAGTTTTTGAGCATGTTTAGGGGGTCAAATTGGGGTTCAATTTGGCGTAAGAAAAATAAAGAAAGAAAGAAAGAAAGAAAGAAACTCACGAGGAACAATAGGGCCTTTGCCCTGCAAGGCAAAGGCAGCGTTCAGTGTTTCACACTGATCGCTGCCCTTTGCCTTTTCGGGCTCGGGCCTAATTAAAGCTGCAAGCAGCGTCGGACGGGCCCTCGCACACCTACGCACGTTGGGACGTGGTGCACATCGAGGTGTAGTGTACGTCAGGGTTTGGCAAAAATTTTGAGTTGTTGAGATTATACCAGAAATAAGAATTTCATATTAGAAATTTCTAGGGGGCGCTGTGAAGACTTTTGGAAAGTCTATTTATGCAAATGTGTTTGTCTCATCCTGCTCTGCACATATGCTAAATTTCATGTCTGTAGGACAAACCAGTGATTTTATATGAATTTTTGAAATTTCTAGGGGGCGCTCTGGAGCTGTTTGGCTGCGCCACAGTGTTGAGAGATAGCCTGTCATCAAGCATATCAAGTTTCATTCACATCTGATCATGTACAGTCAAGTTATGAGCATTTCACGCTTCATGGCCACACACTCAAAATGGCCACCCTGTCACGCCCGCGCTGTGTGACGCAGCCACGAGATTTTAATAACTTTTCATCCTGAATGGGTCCAAATGCCACACAGCCAATTTGGTGGAGATGGGATAAAAATCCTGGGAGGAGGTCGTTAAATTCCAATGTCTCCACTCGACCTTTTCTAGGGGGCGCCGTAGAGGCGATTGGAATTTCGACTCTGCAACTCTGTTGGTCTTGGGATACTATATGAGTGTTTCAAATTTCATGTTTGTAGGATAAAGCAGTGATTATATATGAGTACTTGAATGTTTGTAGGGGGCGCTGAGGAGCCGTTTTACCAAGCCCATTCCTGAATTGTATATTAAACGTTAGGTTTTGAGATTAATGACGATTTGTGTGGATTTGGTGATTTTACGTGGATCCCTTCACCTCCAAAACCCATTTCGTTTCATATGGCGATTTTGTTCAAAATGGCCACCATGCCACGCCCACACCGTGTAACGTAGCCACTAGATTTTAATAACTTTTCATCCTGGAGGGGTCTAGATGCCACACAGCGAATTTGATGAAGATCGGATATAAATCCTGGGAGGAGTTCGTTAAATTCCAATCCCTGCGCACCACATTTTCTAGGGGGCGCTATGGAGCTTTTTTGAAATTTCAAAAGCAGGAATGCTTTTGTCTCGGGCTACTGTACCTGTGTACCGAATTTCAAAGCTGTACGTGAAACTAGCCGTATTAACTCCATTAAAACCCAATTTTCAAGGTGGCGCTATTGAGTCATTTTCCCCCAAAATATCAAATTTTTCGCCGGTCCTGATGTGTGTGCAAAATTTGGTGAGTTTTTGAGCATGTTTAGGGGGTCAAATTGGGGTTCAAAGTGGCGTAAGAAAAAGAAACCGCCAAAGAAACCAAGAAACAAACAGAACAGGAACAACAGGGCCTTTGCACTGCAAGGCAAAGGCCAGCGATCAGTGTGAAACTGATTCAATTCCTGAATTGTATATTAAATATTAGGTCTTGAGATTAATGAGGTTTTGTGTGGATTTGGTGATTTTAAATGGATACCCTCACCTCCAAAACCCCATTTCGGTCCACATGGCGATTTTGTTCAAAATGGCCACCATGCTACGCCCACACCGTGTGACGTAGCCACTAGATTTTAATAACTTTTCATCCTGGAGGGGTCTAGATGCCACACAGCCAATTTGGTGAAGATCAGACAAAAATCCTGGGAGGAATTCGTTAAATTCCAATGCCAGCGCACAACGTGTTCCATTGTACAATGATAAGCTTTTTTGTTCAAAATGGCCGCCATGCCACGCCCACACCGTGTGACGCAGCCACAACATTTTAATAACTTTTCATCCTGGAGGGGTGTAAATGCCACACAGCGAATTTGGTGAAGATCGGACAAAAATCCTGGGAGGAGTTCGTTAAATTCCAATGCCTGCGCACCAAATGCTGTAGGGGGCACTGTTGAGCTTTTTTTGAAATTTCAACAGTAGGAATTTTTTTGTCTTGGGCTACTGTACTTGTGTACCAAATTTCATGAGTTTACGTGAAACTAGCCATATTAACTCCACTAAAGCACAATTTTCTAGGTGGCGCTATTAAGTCATTTTGCCATTCATATGTGTAATTCCCCCAAAATATCAAATTTTCACCAGTCCTGATGTGTGTGCCAAATTTGGGGAGTTTTTGAGCACGTTTAGGGGGTCAAATTGAGGTTCAAAGTGGCGTAAGAAAAAGAAACCGCCAAAGAAACCGCCAAAGAAACAAACCGCCAAAGAAACACTACAGGAACAATAGGGTCCTACGCACTGTAGTGCTTCGGGCCTGAATTAAAGCTGCAAGCAGCGTCGGACGGACCCTCGCTACTCAACGCACTACTCTCCACAGGACCTTGTCTAGGGGGCGCCGTAGAGCCGATTGCAATTTCGACTGTGCAAATCTGTTGGTCTTGGGATACTATATGTATGTACCAATTTTAATGTTTGCAGGATTAAACAGTGATTTTATATGAGTATTTAAATATTTGTAGGGGGCGCTGTGGAGTCGTTCGACCACGGCCATTCCTGAATTGTATATTGAACGTTAGCTTTTGAGATTAATGAGGATTTGTGTGGATTTGGTAATTTCATGTGGATCCCTTCACCTCCAAAACCCATTTCGTTCCACATGGCGAATTTGTTCAAAATGGCCGCCATGCCACGCCCACACCGTTTGACGCAGCCACAAGATTTTAATAACTTTTCATCCTGGAGGGGTCTAAATGCCACACAGCAAATTTGGTGAAAATCGAATAAAAATCCTGGGAGGAGTTTATTAAAATCCAATGCCTGTGCACCACGTGTTCCATTGTACAATGTTAAGCTTTTTTGTTCAAAATGGCCGCCATGCCACGCCCACACCGCGTGGGCAAGCAGCGTCGGACGGGCTTGCAGCTTTAATTTGTGAGTGTATTTTTATCTGCAGTGTATACAGTACATATTGTACAGCATTTATAAAAAAGGCTTTTTTCAAAGCAAGTTCAAATTTTGCAGTGAGACAGCAGATAAAGACAGTCATCACACAAAGACTTAAAAGGTCCAGCCAAGTCGTACAACTAAAGTTATATAGTTTGCACAGTATGTCTCTGATTAGAAAAGTAAAACACTTAATAATGCCACAACATGTTAGCAAGTTACAATATTAACTTTAATTTCACATTTTCACATATTCATTTAACATATGCATTTATTGTTTCCAGTTTTTATGGCCCGACCACTGCAATATGGACTAATGGTTAGTTTCTTTTCTAATCTCTTATAAACAACATCCTGCTGGTGGTGCAGTGTACTGTGGCATCACGGAAACATGGACATGAGTGACTTGGTGGTTGAAATACTCATTTTCAACAGATGACCATCACTTTTAGATGAGAAGCAAAACATTCTGAATGCTGAGGAAAATCTGCAGCTCATTAAATGATCCTTGAGCTTTTGAAGGCTATGATGTGTGTGGTGTGTCTGTGTCAGCACCAACTGACTGCTGTTCTGCCAACATGTCTATTAGTTTCAGCTCAAGCACTGGATCCCTGGACTCTGCTGACACCTGCAGGACAGAAAAAAGCACTGTAATTATACATTTTGTAAATAATTCATTTAAACATCACGTTCTTTGGAAAGCTGTATAGAGCTTATGCTCTAGCACAGGTAGCAAATACTAATGAGAAACATGCCAGGTTGAAACCAGAATTATCCTTTAAGACTACATGCAGCCTTCTTATAATCATCCTTGCTCTGAAATATTCACATCATTGGCAACGTGACTGTGACAAAAAATCTTCCATCAGTACAGCCAATCACAGTCTGAGAACTAATCATTTATAGATCAGTATTGACATGTATAAAACATAGTACACATTTGTATATTTCCAGTGACTGTAGTAATATGCACAAAATGTTTGATTGAGAACTTGATAACCAGACAGTTTAATGCCCACAGAGTCAGTGTTATAAAACCAAGAGTGCATAGATTTTACTCTGAGCAAAATGACAAGGACAAGTCTTTTTGTGTCATTATTTTTCTGGAGAATAACTTTCCAGTTTAAACATGTATTGCTGAATTGTGGTTTTATGGTGTTTGAATAACACCGTAGGTAAGGTGGTGACATGAGCTGCAGAAAGTGGGTAGGAGTTGGTGGACAGAGAGGTAGGGACTTCATAGATCTGAAGGATCAAGATGAACCAACGGTGTACTTATATCTACACCATTTTAGGAAGGGATTTTTTCATGGCATGAACTCTGATGCACCAATCAGGGTTTTTAGGTGTTTAATCAATGCCCAGGGTGGCACAGTGGGGCAGTGTTTAGCACTGTCGCCCTACAGCTAGAAGGTCCTGGTCTTTCCCGGGGTCTTTCTATGTGAAGTTTGCATGTTTTCCTTCTGCCTGTGTGGATTGTCACCAGGTATGAATGTGAGAGTGCTTGGTTGTCTGTCTCTCTATGTAGCCCTGTGATGGCCTGGTGACCTGTCCAAGGTGAACCCTGTCTTTGGCCTAAGTCAGCTGGGATAGACTCCAGCCCCCTCATGACCCTGCAGAAGATAAAAAGGTGCATAGATGATGGATTTAAAAGAATGGAGTTTTCCAATCTTTGTTTGAACACGTTCTAAATTTGAAACATTCATCCATTTTCTATTTCTTTCATCCTGTGGAGGGCCAGGGTGAATTTGAAACACTGTGTTAGAAATTTAGGGACTCAAAAAAAACACTAAATACCACAAAAACCTTTTGACTCAAGTGAATAAGTTGTTTGATCAATAAAATATGAAAAAGGAAACAGATTTTTCTTTCAATAAATGCTTTTAAAAAAGTGACACAAAAGGTTCAGCCTGATCCATCCAGTACTAAAAATATTAGCAAGAACCTTACAGGGGGACCTCCTCTCCTTCTCAGGATAATCCCCTCTTTGAGTAGAGCCTTCCCAGATTCTTCAAACAGAGCAGAGTCACCAATCTCACTGTTACTCTTCAACTCTGTGTATTTCTCTACAAACCTGTCAAAATGAAAGAAAAGGAAACATTTAGTACTGTTGTTAGACAGTTAATTTGGATCAGATTTTAAAATATTGAGAAACATTTAATTTTGTTTATATATACACACACACAGATGGTAGGGTCAGTTTTCACATTAACAACATAAAGGTGTGGATCCATCCTGCCTTGTGTCAACGGTTCAGGCTGACAGTGAGGTGGATATTTTGTTGGCACAATTATGTGCCCCTTAATACCAATAAGGCATCATTTAAATTCATTTAAATGCCACAGCCTCTCTGTTGAGTGTTGCTGTAGAGCATGTGCTATCTTTCACACACACACACACACACACACACACACAGTTTTTATTCTTTAATAAAACCCCACCTAAACGTACCTCTGACACGTAGAAACAAAGTTTGATTTGGAGAGATCAAGAGGCCGAGAACCTGTCCCATACTGCTCATAGAATCTCCTGAAAGAGAGGCAGTTGAGGTGAATGGAGCAAGCCAAAATTTCTCTGAACTTCTATTGATGACATGATAACATACATTTCTCTGTATATCCAAATGAGCACAAATAAATGGCAAATTTCATTTACAATTTCTAAGTCATGTTATTGTAAATCACTCAGTAAATTGAAATGAACTACGAAAATAAAAAACGGCAGAATTCACCACTGCCAGAAGGACATAGTGTATATACAAAGTATTTCAGCAGATGCACAGTATTGCTTAGATAGAGAGAAGTGGTCGTAATCCTCCGCCCAGCACTGATGATGGTCGCTACAGAGATAAGCTGTTTTTGAGACAACTGAGATCAATCTTCTTACTTGGTATCACTACAGCAATGCAATGGCAAAGTGCCTGTGTTGCACTAAATTAAATATCACATACAAACAACAAAATGTATAAAAAATAAATTAAAAAGTGAGGGTGGGAGACGAATCACAACACAACTGGTCATTGTGTCGTTTTTGCAGTGATAGTGCAAAGCTCACTCAAAAGGTTGATATTTGGATCTAGCGCTATGTGATGACATAAGTTGTAAACATGTGCTCTATAAATGAAATTGAATTGAACTGAACTGAATGGGAAAATTGCTGTGTCTTCTGCTTGAAGCTTTCCTACTGTCAATGACCAAACTCTCTTCCACACTACTTCACACCCCACACTGACTGCACACTGGGTTAATAGAATGCTATCATTATAACTTTATTTAGCTAACGCCTCAATACGTCTAACCTGAACCAAGTTTACCCTCATTCAGCATAAAGTACTCAGTGTTGTACCTAATGACTATTTTTCTGAATTAATCTAAGGATCTTTTTTAATTTATTAAAGTAACAACTAATTTATCAATTACTATTTTTAATACCCAATTAATGACTGTTTATTTACCCCAAATAAATAGCAAAAATGTGTTTCTACATTTTTTTCTATGTCACTGCTGTAGTATGATATTAATCGTCATAATAGAGCTTGCTTGTTAGATGTTTGATCAGGAAAATACCCAACCTCAAATTTAAATGGACAAAGATAATTTTTGTTTAATCAGTGTATCACAAAGCAACTCTTTAGTACATGTGTTATCTGATTTTTTTCTAAATAATCTATGCTATCCAGATCTTCCATCATTTGATATAATGCTTGTAACTTCGTTAAATTAGCTTTTAATCAAGGAAAAAAAAACATTTTGTATATGAAATGTTATTACCTGCATCTCATCAGACACCAGGCTGTCTAAAATCTAGCAATATCACAACCATGATGGTGGGATACTGTACGACTTAAAGTAACAGGTGCTTTGTGCCTAACAGAAATGAATGTCATTATTTTATTCACTTCAGTGTTTATATCAAGTAGCATACTTGCAGAGGTGGCAAACCAGGAAAATGTTTTCCCCCATGGTGAATACTTTGGTAAGTACAAATGTATAACGAACATAATTACCAAGCTCCCGTTCTACTTCAATTTGCTTACTTGCGATATGATATTAATATTTTTAAATCTAAGCAATGTTTTTTTTTTTTAAATAACGATGAAATCATGAGTTCATGGGTAATTGTAACAAGAGTATTAACTGTGGAGATGAACACAACTATATGAAGGGTTTAACTACGATTAAAGTTGGTGTAAATTCAAAATATGTTTTTCATGCTAACACTTCCTCATACTGACAAGCAACTAGCACTGATTGAAAGGTCAGGTAGAGTAGTTTCATTTCATATGTGCGGCATCTCCTACACCTCACAGCAAGAAGACTTCAGGAGCATTTCAACCAAGAAAGAGGAATGTGAATTTGGACATAAAATCCTACCAGGCTCAAAGTGTTAAATACTTCACTTACAGCTGGGGTATTTTTGTTGGCATCACTGGGAAAAAAAGTTCATACTAACCATTCGGGATATTGTAATTCAAGTGGTCTGAGAGGAAACTTGACCTCTGCCTGTCGTCCTGGTTTGGTTTTCAGACTACAGAATGTCTAGTGTGTGCAGGGAGACTTTAAAAAGTCACAGGCCTTTTTAGTTGGAGTATGATGAAACAGTAAAAGTCCATGATCAGAGGAGCTGCAGTGGCGCAATGGATCAGATGTAGGACTTTCTTTCAGGAGATTGGGGTTTGCATCCCATTAAAAGCTAAAAGTAAATGTTGACTTTTAGTTTGACTGTCTTTGCACATTTGAAGTGTATGCTCATCTGGTGGAAGGAGTTTAGGACATAGAGAGGAGAGGGAAGAGCTGCAGCAGGAAGGCTGCATATTTTGCTGTATATATATATTTGTTAAAGATAATCACTGACGAATGCTTCAGTATAAGACATGGACAACAATTCAAATGAACTACAGATGGTAACAACAGTCATTAGCATTACTTTACAGATTACACAGCAGTACAAAAATGACTTTGTACATGTGGGCAATGAAGGAACAATAACAAAATCTATTACGAGTGATACTACAAACAGAACACATTTAATCCTGACATCCTATATGATGCTGTGAGCGATGACGTCACATTGCTGAGTCACTGCAGCCCAAATATAGTTACAGATTGTGGTTGTATCTGTATCTTTTTAGGCTACTCCAGAACCATCCATCCTGACCACATTACACTTGAAACAGCACTTCCTCAAGTCCCCAGTAACATGGCTACCAAGTTTAAAGCAGATCCCACCCCGGTCATTTAAAAAAAAGAATTGACACATACAAAGAAATCTTGCCATCTTGCCCATCGTGGATGGGCAAGATGGCGGCGCGTATGGATGCAGCAGCCTGGACCTCCTCTTGTCAACAGTGTGATTTATTGTTCTTGTTAGTGTGTTTTTTTTTTCTTTACCCGACCTGCTGTGTGCTTATCACCTACAGCCGACAGGATCTTTTCCGCATTGGATTACGGAGCGAACAGTGCGTAATCGAGGACTTTATTAACACACATAACATACCACTGGACATAGCCCAGAAACCGGGCTCCCCGTGGATACTCATTCCCATGGGCAGGAAGAGGAGACAGTGTAAGGAGAGGAAAAAAAGCGAGGATGACAGGCTGGCGTCCTCATACAGCTGCGGAGACGACCACACAAACTGCCGCTGCCCAGCATTTTCTTCTCTAACGCCAGGTCCCTTGCAAGCAAGGTGGATGAGCTGAAGCTTCAGCTGGCAGCAAACAGACTCGTGCGGGACTGCTGCTGATCACGGAGACCTGGCTCCACTCATCCATTCCGGACACGGCCATCGAGCTAGCAGGCCGCACAGCACACAGACACGACAGAAGCCGCGACTCCGGCAAGAGCAGAGGAGGGGGACTCTGCATCTACGTGCACAACAACTGGTGCACAAATGCCATTATTGTCACTAAGCACTGCTCTGCAGACCTGGAATTTTCTTCCACGTGAGTTCACCGTTGTCTTGGTGACTGCTGTGTACATTCCACCAGATGCTAATGATAGCACGGCTCTTAGCCACCTGGACAATGCTCTCAGCCAGCAACAGAACAACCACCGAGGCAATACACGTGATTGCAGGGGACTTTAACCATGCTCATTTGAAATTAGTGCTTCCTAAATTCCACCAGCACAAAAAAAATGTGCCACCAGGGGAGCCAAGACCCTGGATAAACCCTACTCCAACATCAAGCATGGTTACAGGGCCACCCAGTTGCCCCACCTGGGCTCTTCCGATCACATGTCGCTGCTCCTGATTCCGGCATACAAACCAATGAACAAGCGATCAACCACCACAACACAGACTGTGAAATCTTGGCCTGACGGTGCCTCTCAGCAGCTGCAGGACTGCTTTGAAAGCACAGACTGGGACATTTTCTGCCACCAGGACTTGGAGGTGTTCACCTCAGCAGTACTTGGCTACATCCAACACTGTGTTAACACCGTCACAGTGGATAAGCACATCCGGGTGTTTCCTAATCAGAAGCCTTGGATAAACAAGGAGGTCAAGGAACTGCTGAGGGAGAGGAACAGTGGCTTTAGATCCGGAGACAGGGAACTGTACAGTTGCACTCGTGCTGCTCTGAAGAGAAGCATCAGAGAGGCCAAGGCAGACTACAGGCAGAGGATCGAGAAAGACTTCAGCAGCAACAACAGCCGGCAGGTGTGGCAAGGGTTCCAGCACATCGCCAACTTCAGATCCAGCAACGTAACCGTAATCTCCGGGGACGCCTCACTGGTGGAGGAGCTTAACCACTTCTTCGCCTGCTTCGAGGTTGAGCCACCAGCGGGGCCCACACTGCAGCTGGCATCTCCCCACAGCCAGACCTTCACTGTGCAGGCACAGGAAGTGAGGAGAACACTGAGGGCAGTGAACCCCCGAAAAGCTGCTGGACCTGACGGTGTGACTGGGAGGGTGCTGAGGGACGGCGCTGACCAACTAGCTGGGGTTTTCACCTCTCCCAGTGCTCCATCCCACCCTGCTTAAAGTCCTCCACTATCATCCCTCTGCCAAAAAAGAACAATATCAACAGTCTCAACGACTACCGGCCAGTGGCACTCACCTCCATCATCATGAAGTGCTTTGAGAAACTGGTACGGAGTCACATCACTTCATGCCTGCCACCCACACTCGACCCCCACCAGTTTGCCTACAGAGCCAACCGGTCTACGCAGGACGCCATCGCCACCGCTCTGCACACCACGCTGAAACACGTGGAACAGCGAAGAAGCTATGCGACGCTGCTCTTCCTGGACTTCAGTTTGGCTTTCAATACCATCATTCCAAGCAGACTGGTGAGCAAGCTGGTTGACCTAGTTCTCTCCCACAACATCTGTAATTGGATTATGGACTTCCTGACAGACCGCTCCCAGAGGGTGAGAGTAGGACCCCACCTGTCCTCAGCACTGAGCACCAGCACTGTTCACCACAGGGCTGTGTGATAAGCCCCTACTCTACACCCTCTACACCCATGACTGCACCCCTATCCACCCGAGCAACACCATCATCAAGTTTGCGGACGACACCACGGTGGTGGGGCTCATCTCAGGAGGAGATGAGACTGCTTACAGGGTGGAGGTGGAGCGGCTGTCAGCCTGGTGCACCACTAACACCTCATCCTGAACACCTCCAAGTCAAAGGAACTGATCGTAGACTTCAGGAGGTGTAAACTGGACATTCAACCTATCAGTATAAATGGGGACTGGGTGGAGATGGTGCCAGACTTCAGGTTCTTGGGCACCAACATCAGCAAGGACCTGACCTGGTCTTCAAACTCCACAGCGATACTGAAGAAGGTACAACAGAGACTCCATTTCCTGAGGATTCTCAGGAAGAACAACTTAAAAAATGAGCTCTTGTTGTCCTTCTACCGCTGCTCGGTGGAGTCGGTGCTGAGCTGCAGGATCTCGCTGTGGTTCTCCAGCTGCACGGTGGCAGAGAGGAAGCAGCTCCAGAGGGTCATAAACGCTGCCCAGAGATTGACTGGCTGCCCTCTGCCATCTCTGGAGGAGATATATAACACCCGCTGCCTCAGGAGAGCCCGCAGCATCATCAGGGACTCCTCACACCCTGGTCACCACCTTTTTGAGCTTCTACCTTCAGCGAGACATTTCAGGGCAATAAAGTCAAAAACCAACAGACTAAAAAACAGCTTCTACCCAAGAGCTGTTGCTGCCCTGAACGTCGCAACTTAATTCAAACCCTGAACAGCTGTTGCAATAAACAAAAATCTGTTTTTACATTTCAAGTGCAATATTGTCAGTGCCTTGTCCCTAGTATCAGTGCAATATCCCTATTATTTGTATATGTACATTTTTGTGTGTGTGTGTGTGTGTGTGTATGTATATAAATATATATATATATATATATATAGTTAGAATCCAGAGTTCTATTTTTCATTTTTTGTCTTGCAAATACTTTGTAACTGTACAGTCCCTTAATATTTTTAATATTATTAAAATGTATGTCTGTTTGCACTGTTTTTACGAGAGCTGCTACTTTCAAATTTCATTGTTCTTCTGATGGAACAATGACAATAAAAGAATTCTGATTTCTGATTCTGATTTCTGGTTCAGCAGTGCAACTGACACATCAGAATGTAGGCATAAGGAAGCATCATTATTATTGTCACCATGAGTAGCTGACTTACGCTCTGACTTCATCCTCTCTGTAGAAGATTTCAGACACGGTCTCCTGTTTCTTGATGGATGGTTTGGTATGTGGCTTCACATGAAGTGGGTCCCTCTTTGGAGGAAAAGCCTCGTATACGTCATACCAAATGGGTTTCTCTGACAGCTTTATGACTCCAGAGCGCATCAGATCTCGAACCCTGTTGAGCACACCATCTCACAATGATTAAATTCACTCACTGATTGCAAATCAGAAATTGCGAACTGAATATCAAAGCTGCAATTCAGAAAGTTGCTCAGGGGTAAAATTTTAGGCTCAGGTGCATAAAAATGGTAAGAATTGCCTCATTTAGCATGTAACTAATTGACAGGGGCTTAACAGATGCTGTGAGTAGTATCAGATAGTTATTATATTTTGATCTTCTTGAGGCTTGGCTTTGCTTCTCAGTCCTCCTTGGTACCAACATTTCTTTCACCCACAAGTTATTATCGCTCATGTTTTACACAAACAAACAGAGATAAGAGAGGGAGAACCTATCCATAAACCCATACCATGAATGCATTAAGGAGAACAGAGCTGTGTTTGGTTTGCTAACTCACTTACTATGTAGTACACAGAAAACTCACTAGGGGATGAGAGCAAATGGCTGATAATAGAGTGCAGTCACTCTTTGGATGCAAGAGTGATGCATAATTATGATATTTGTAATTATCTCTGTCACGTAAACATCTGCACCACATTTGAGGCAACAGCACCATAGTGCTGGTGTTTTCAGGTAAGTACATGTTGTAACGGGAATATCTATTCACAGCATTGAAATACATTTTAATACATACCTTTATTGACAACATTTTGGCTGCACTGTATCCACCTGCACAGTAGAGTTGTAGCTATGCCATTATAGACACAAATCTTCAATACATTAACTGTGAATTAACAATGTATAGCAAACACACACCAAAATGACTGTTTAGAAAGCAGTAGCAGTCCCGTTGCTGTTATAGCTACCGTGCAAACATTTCATAAGTCAGCCAATTAACACCGTGTTATTAAAAGATTTACCAGTTTCTAAAAGGTGTTTTTTGATATTTAATATTGAACTCCTTACGAGAAGACGAGCCACTTCACGGCTGAGACGACTGAGATGCATCACGGTCACTCAGCGATCTCAGAAGGTTATGAGTCCACCTTAGCTAGCAGCTAATGCTAGCGCGTCACCCTCGTCTCGTGCTAACAGGAGACAACAGGCCGCAGCGCCTCACGGTTATAATCGGTTGATGCAGGGTGCAGCTCCTATAGACTACATTTGGTGCGCATCATGATTACTGTTGCTGCTGTGCATAGTGCGATGGACGAAACGAACATAGCAGAATGTGAACAGCACTTTAAAATGTCTGATTCACTATCGAACATGGCTCAGTGTGGATCGCATACCAATGATGTCATCATCAGACCATATCTCTTTAAACACGTGTCATCTTGAAACATGAATATGCCATCTGTTCATTTTGGTTTGTTTCGTAGATATGTATCCTTTGCGATTATTTAGTCTGTGTTGCCCGACAAGCCACCATTGTCAGCTAACAAGACTGATAGCATCACTGATCCCCATTGAGGACCTATTTAAGATAACTGATTGCTATTAAACTCCGCCTTGACTAGGTGAAACAGAATTGCTATCAGTTGTGCTATTCCTAATAACCAACACGCAGTCTGAAATATCAAACATCGCTTTCATTTTGTCTGTTGCTTGAACAAGCGTCAACATTAAATGTGCTGTCCTTTCCGATCACTAACTGCAACGTTAGTTGTCTGGTTACTGAAGAATTCTGAGCACATATGGAGTCGTGTTGCAATGTTATTCTCTTACCGGGTGAATACAGTTCCAAACCTCTCCAGTCTGCTGCCAGCCATTCGACCTTTTTCGTTGCAGCACTACAGATAAGTGTTCTGTACGCAAGTAGCTGCGGTAAAATGGACCATCGTTAGGAAAAACCCGGTAACACCAGCCGCCGTTTGGATTTTGTTACTCGTCTACTCATGCAATTACGGTACGGGTGCTTAGAGTGGCCAAAATGGTTGCAGAAATGAAATAGTTCCTTTTTCCTAAACGATGGTCGTTTGTCAATACCAAGTACGCATATTGAAAAAAGTAAAATGGTGTCTGTAGAATTTAGGTTTGCCATATCTGAGCAGATATGTGTAATTTTTCATTCAAGTATGAAGCCTGTTACACAAATACAGAAACAGCAGTAGTAGTTTCAATCTTAAAACTGAGGTCATGCAGGCCTATTGCTCTGACAGCAGCACTGTGTCAAATAATACAATGTTGCTGTCAGTGACAGCCTGTCACTGATAAGTTCATGTAAGCTGGAGAAGAAGGGTTGCTTTACTCCAATGCAACATAGCTTCTATAGAGGAAGGGACACTATTGATTTAATTTTTTTTTTTTAAAGTTACATTTTTTAAATTAAAAAGCCAGATGTCCGTTTTTTCATGTTTGGACAGGCAATTGAGAGGATGAAAGAATTCAAATTCTTTGGAGTACACTTTGATGAAAGACAAACACTGAAAAGACAGATAGGTAATGCTTTATATAAGTGGGAAAATGTGAAAAATGTAATGTGTTACTTAAGAAGTTCATAGGGTGCTGGCGGAAGCACACAGTTAATGATCTACTGTGCAATGATAAGATCAAGGGCAGATTATTTGTTTACGAAGCAGCAACCAGATCAAATGTCAAAAAATTAGATGTAACTCAGACTAAGTTACTGTGTGTGCTGTGGGGCTCTAAATACAAATACACTGACATGTAGAAATGGAAGAAACACTGCTGGCAATTAGACTAACAAACCTTGACCTTTGTGACATGGCACATTATCCTGCTGGACGTAGCATCAGAAGATGGTCCACTGTGGTCATAAATAGATGGACATGGTCAGCAACAATACTCAGGTAGGCTGTGGCATTTAAACCATGCTCAGTTGGTACTAAGGGGCCCAAAGTGTGCCACGAAAATATCCCCCACACCGTTACACACCCATTACCACAACCAGGCTGAACCAATGATACAAGGCAGGGTGGATCCATGCTTTCATGTTGTTTACGTCTAATTCTGACCCTACAATCTGAATGTTGCAGCTGAAATCGAGACTCATCAGACCAGGCAACATTTTTCTTTGTAACTCAAGACTGCCATGATATACATAGTCTTAACAAGAGTATGTAAACTTTTGTTCACAACTGTATATTCACATCACATGTCTTCTTTCAGGGCACTCCAGTGCTGCAGAAGACAGTCCTTTATAAATGTAACATTTTCTCCTGCTTGAGTAATGCTTGCTAAATACTACAGTGAAGACCAGAGGAACCAGTAGGATTGGGGCTAAGATGGACCAAGTTTAATGACCAAGAGACATTGTTAGATTTTGTGTTTTCAGAGCATTTGTTTTCCCCTTTTTTACATTGCTTGGGACGTTGCCACTGAAGCACAGGACCAAATAAGCAGCAGACACAGATGGAGTGAATAAAGGAAATACAAAAATCTTTCTATATTTCTATACAGTAAGTCCAGTGTTTTCCCTTAAGATGAAACAAAAAGTGAAAAATTAGGGTAAAAGGGTTCGTGGTAATATATCCATAACACACCACTGTATGTACACATAGTGCATACAGCACCTTTAGTCTAAGCAGTTCATACACAAGAGGGTAAACCAGCAAATTAAATACTGCATTATTTGTGTCACCCCAACCCTCAGACAAACATATTTTCCACAACTGTACAGATAATTTTCTTAGTCCTCAGGATATTATATTGTTTTGTTACTTTATGTTCATCTGATACTGTTCAACAGCAGAATAAGCTGTGTTATTGCTCTGTGGAACAAAGGCAAAAGTGAACTTTAAACTCTCCATGTCAGCTGACTAGAGATAAGACTACTGTATGAGGCCATGGCTGAACAGAGCCAGGAACATTACACACATTACTTTGCACACAAGGAAATAACATACAGCATGCCTGCTAAATACATGCTGTATTTTTATTTGTTCTCTCACTTGTTCTTTAACTTTAACCTGAATAGGGAAGCCTCAGAGCAATCAAAGATTTTGTGGAGGGATCTGAGACACCCTGAAATTAAAAAGATCAAAACAGGCTGTCAGTGGGTGGCTTTTCTGGTTCCACAACAGAGTGAGAGCAGAGAGACAGGCAGGCTGGTAAGGCCAGGTTGAGTTCAGGAATGTCAGCACGTAACAGGGTGGTGTAGAGAGAGGGACAGAGGGAGGGACCCTAAGAGAGGAGGGGCAAAGAGTAGGAGAGAGAGTCACAAATGCAATAATTACAGCTTAGGCAGAAATAAGCCAGGTACTCTCCTGGTTTCACTGGCTACACACTGTGTAACTAGCAACACTACAATACAACCACTGACAGGAAGGACAGCAGACCTAAGATTTTTTTTAGTCTCTTAGTTGTTATTTTTACTATATTCATCCTTGGGATTTACTTTTCACCAGAGTTTCTCATTTTTAGGCATGGATTTACTCCTGGACTCTGGCTAATTATGACAAATTTCTTTCTTCCAGTTTCCTCAAAGTCAAACAAAATTTTTCAAACTCACCTTTTAGAAGAAGAAACAAGGATCAGTCATCATGTCTGTGACTGCTCTATTCAGGGGCAAGTGGGGGCAGAAGTCACAGGAAGCCCAAAACAAGCATCCTGCAGCTGTGGTTCAACCAAGCCATGAGGAGGACGATGATGAGGATGAGTCCAACGTTGGTTTCAGCAGAGAGCCTATCCGCAGGAATTCCCGCTTTTACCGGTCAATGAGGAAGAAGAGGCTGGTCTCATCTGAGCAGTCTGAAAGTAAGAAAATATCTGGCCCCAGCTGTACTTGCACCTAACAGTGTTTTTCCAATGTACCTTGTATTTGGGATGTCTGGGCTGATGTCAGATTCATTTCAATTTAGGCTAGTTGTTCTGGACCTAATGTGTTTGCCTAATTCAAATATATTTGAACTCATTCAACCTGATGAGTTACCATTTTTAGTCTTTATTGAAAAGCATCACAGTGCAGGAGTTAGAATTTCAGTTAGGACTCTGCTTTGGTAAAGCTGTATTGTAGATACTGTACATCATCGTTCTATATTGTTGTCTCATAGACAATTGATGCAATTATTTTTGAACATGGAAAAAAAGGCTTGGTAGTCCTATCCCTCAGTAGAAATCTACACAAATATAACCTGAGAAACTGGTTCTATTTGAACAGCACACAATGCTGTGTAATACCTGTACTTTCCACAGGTCAAACTCTGACCAGACAAGACAACAATACACCTTATATCCTGTTGGTGTTATTGGAATAAATTGCAAATTTGTTCTTGTGGAAGTTTTAACTGTCAGACTGCTTTGTGCTTATAGAACAAAGATTGGTTATAGCTGCAAATGTATTGAGCATTTATCCTGTACATTAGGAATTACTCTCTAGGAATGCACCATGTTCTTTGAGCCCCATCATATGCAACAATAAAGCATTTGAGCTTAGACTTTGCCCAGCATCTGGGATAGGCCTCAAAGTGAATACTTAATACTTAACTAGGCAGGTGCTGATAAAAAAAGGTCAAATTAAGCCGTAAAGCATGGAGGCAACTAAAAAGGTTTTGAGCAGGACTTATACTCTGCTTATTTCATACCATAAGACCAATCTGGATGAACTTAAGCGGAAATGGGAAACCGATTTAAATGAAACCATAACGAACTCAATTTGGCAAAAGGTCATACAGAACATCCATTCTTCTTCGATCCCAGACACTTAGACATGCTATGGTTCAGTTTAAAGTGGTACACCGTCTACACTGGTCCAAAGACAAGCTGTCTAAGATCAAGCTGGGCCTAGATCCTTCATGTGACCACTGCAAACAAACTCCTGCTATGCTTCTACACATGTTTTGGACCTGTCCAGAACTTTTTGGTTATTGGTAATCCATCTTTGAGCCTTTTTCCAGCATTTGTGGGAAAGCAGCCCACCCCTGTCCCTTGACTGCTGCATTCAGGGTGGTCTCTGTGGATGTTCCCGTAGGTATCAAACTGGCATTATTGCTTTTTGCTCATTGCTAGCTCAAAGACTAATATTGTATAAATGGAAAGATCCATGTCCTCCAACATATGGTCACTGGTTGAAAGAGGTTATGGGTCATATGCATTTGGAAAAATTTAGATATAGTGTACACTGAAAGGACCTACTGGGAAATTTTATGATCAGTGGCTGTCATTTTTGTCTTACTTTGAAAGTATGTCTGCTGATAAGCTTTTTAAAATTTGCACAAGCTCTTTACTCTGTATATAGATCAGTGCCACATATAATATGTAACCTAATTCTCTGATCTGGTATGACAGGGGTTGGGAGGTTTTTTTGTTTTGTTTTGTTTTTTTGTTTGTGTTTAATGTTTAACAATGTAAAAAAAAAACTGAAAAAAGATGGAGGCAGTTTAAAAAATGTCACAAAATTCAGTCGCTGATAACAAAAAGGAAACTTAAACTAGTGATGTATCTGGAACACCGGAGTCCAAATGAAATGATTAGAAATTATGATATGATCACCAAGTATCTTATCTTGTTACCACTTAGCAGCTGTTTTGGATTGATAGACACTGATAACTTTTGTCTTTTGAGTTTCATCTGGAATATGAACGTTTGGTATTTGCTTTTATAGCATGTCTGATAAATGCATTATAGATAATGCTTGGGAAGGAAATAACAAAGACTGCATAATTTCTTTGTCTTTTACATAAATATATATTTTTTTACATCATCTAATGACAAGCCTCCCTGAATAAAGCCTATTTTGATCCATATCAATCAATTAATCAACCCCCTTCCATCTAAGCCACGGACCCTTTTGTAGCATCTCAGACTATTTTCTCATTATTATTGTCTCGGCATGGTCCTGCTCTTGAGATCTTCAGCTGCTGCATTGCTTTGGTCCTGTAATATAGCTTTTGAGAGTGCTACATCTGTTATGACTACTGATTCAACAGGATTTAAAAGACCTGTACTGTGAAGTTTTGATTTGTTTTGTTTGTTTGTTTTTTTGCTCATGAATGACCTTTATACAAATGAAACTGCCCACAAACAGTGTATGTAATGTGGGTAAACAGCCTTCTGTGCCAGTGTGGGAGCACTAATAATGCAAATTATCATTACAATTCTTTTCGAGCTGGACAGAATAATACACACAATTTGTTTGGTTTGTGGATAAAATTACATTTTGGTTTTCTCCTAAAAATGCAAATGAATTGCAATACATTTCTAAATTATAGAAAAATCCAGAATGTCACTGCCATTAGATCTTGATCAATCCTGCCTCTGTGCCAGGGACACTTACTAATTCTGAATAATTCACAAGGTTACCACTGTCGTGGTACAGTAATGCACATATTAACAATTCCTTGACTATAGAGACTCATTTGGTGGGCAGATTACAGATTACAGACGCACTTTAATTGCAAATATGTTTACCCTAATACTGTAGGGTGAGTCCTATAGTTGGACATAGCATGGCACCAATCTCGCATTGAGCGATTGGAGAAGGTAATATTGGAGATTCTTCCACACAGGTGCACTGCATGGTACAATCAGACACTGGAGTCCCAATTATGCTCTGTGGCATGTATAAAATGCTGATCAGGCCCAGATGATTCAGATTTTTTTTTTTTTTCAAATTTTGTAATCAAGATAGCAAGAGTAAAAGATCTCAGTGACTTTGAATAAGGTTTATTGTTGGGTACTGTTGGCAGGAGCTTCAGTCACAAAGACTGCTCAAATTAGGAGTGTTTTAATATGAGCAATGACTAAAGAGAGGTTTGCACTAAGATCTATGAAAATGACATTATTTAATAACGTGAGAATTTGTGTTTGATGGTGGACTTTTCATAAATATGATGCTCATCCATTCATGCAATATGTAAGGAAAAACAGAAGAGCAACTCATCTTCAGGTGAGTATGAATGTCAATGCAGGACGTCATCAGACTTTCAGCAAGAACAGCTGTCAGCATTTATACAGAGAGGGATATTATCGCAGGATTGCAGTGCATAAACCATCATTACAAGGATAAATACACATTTAGGCATTCAGTAATACAAAAACCATAGGCACTGCTCTACAGAGAAGTAGAAAAAACAGTGATATGATCAAATGAGTCAGTGAGAATAAAGATTAGATTAGATCAGATTAGATTAGATTATACTTTATTAATCCCACAACGTGGAAATTTCCTCGTTACAGCGGCATAGACAAAAGCAGAAAACCACACAACATACCCTATACAGAAAAAAGAAAATAAAACAATCTACTATAAAGAAACATTTAAAATATACAATAGATACAACAATAAGTGACGTATGAATATGAAAGAAATATTTACCAAGGAAAAATTTGAATAAATAATATTGCACATGGTAACAGTACAGTGAAAATAGTGCAAGCAGATGAATAGTGCAAGCAGATGAATAGTGCAAAAAAAGAAGCTACAACACATTCAGGTTGTTCTGGTGTTGTGTGTTGTAAAGTCTGATGGCTGTTGGAATGAAGGACCTGCGGTAGCGTTCCTTCCTACACCGTGGGTGTAACAGTCTGCTGCTGAAGGAGCTGCTCAGAGACCCCACAGTGTCATGCAGGGGATGAGAGGGGTTGTTCATGATAGATGTCAGCTTGGCCAACATCCTCCTCTCACCCACCTCCTCTATGGAGTCCAGTGGACAGTCCAGGACAGAGCTCGCCCTCCTGATCAGTTTGCTGAGTCTCTTCCTGTCCCTGTCAGTGCAGCCACCTCTCCAGCAGACCACAGCATAGAAGATGGCAGATGCTACCACAGAGTCATAGAAAGTCCTGAGAAGAGCCCTGCACACACCGAAGGACCTCAGTCTCCTCAGCAGGTGGAGGCGACTCTGGCCCTTCTTGTACAGGGCGTGGGTGTTGTCAGTCCAGTCCAGTTTGATAAAGTCTCTGATGTTGCTGTTCTAGTGGATGAACATATTCTGACTAAGTTATTGACCGTTCTTTGTGTTTTGGTAACAAGAATATTGATCAGTTTATTGAAAATTGTAAAGATTATGTTCAAGTGTTGTCTGCACCATTTAGAAGAAGTACTGGCCTTGGTTCTGCAGAACTTTAGAGCAAGCTGGATGAGGAGGGTTTGAGAGTCATAGAAGTTGTGAGGGTTTTCTGTTGTAGTAAAGGTCATGTTGTTGTAAATTACCCCCTGCTGAAGAAGAAGAAGAATGCGAAGTTGGTAGCTTGAATTAATAGATGAGATAAAACTGTAGATTAACCTATGAAGGAGGAAACTTCAGGTAATTCGGGAGATTTTGTTTCCTTTGTGATGGATGGTTTTGTTTAGTTGCCAGGTAAGTGAAAGTTTATGAAAAAATGCCTGACTGAGTACTTGACACTTTGCACACCTATACAGTTGCAACTTTTCAGACCCAGAGGTTCCATCCATCTTTATATATAATCTATGGCCATATCCATTTGTTTTGGTCTTGCTTTGTTTTGAAAATGTGCTGGTAAAATATCTGTACCGAAATTACATGTTGTCCGAAGTTGTATCTAGTCCTAGACAAGAACCTAAAACCTCAGAGCAGCATTGCCCCTATGGTAGATAAAGGTTTCAAAGAACTGTCCAGTTCTAAAGTAATTGGTGGGTTTTTGTTGCTGGTTTTGACTCATGTCAAACTCTGAAGTGCAGCTAAACCTTCACATTAGGCTATTACATCTCTGAGGTGGTGATTAAGTATTGTTAGCTCAATCCAATAAGTCAAGGTTTACTAATGTACAGAACCAGTCAAAAGTTTGGACACACCTCCTCATTCAATGATTTTTATCTATTTTAATTATTTTCTAAATTGTAGATTAATACTGAAGACATCAAAACTACCTCATGAAGCTATTTGAGAGAATGCCAAAAGTGTGCAAAGCTGTCATCAAACCAAAAGGGGGCTACTTTAAAGAATCTAAAATATAAAACATATTCTTGTTTGTTTTACACTTTTTTGTTTACTACGTAATTCCAGCTGTGTTCTTTCATAGTTTTGATGTCTTCAGTATTAATCTACAATGTAGAAGATTATTAAAAATATGGCCGCAAGCAGCGATGGCGGGCCTGAGCACCTGTGGTGTAGGTTTGTGGCATGCCGTCCTTCTACATTCACAGCACGAGAGACCTGCTGACTGAAAGATGTGATACGTGTATGCCAAACATGAGCAGAAGCAATTGTTTCTTTTAACACATGGTGGCGCTATGCCAGACACACAAATTTGGTGTCATTATAACTATAGTATCTAATAACGTGACAAGTTTCAAACTAGTCTTTCAAAGCATTATGACTTTATGATACGTTTACTGTTTATGTGGCGAGATATTAAAATTCATCATCTTGCCATTTCAACAAATTAGAACATATCAAACATTCCTTCTCAGTTTAACATCAGCAACATCTTAGTATCATGTATGCCAAATTTCAAATGAATCTGATCAACTGCCTAGGAGTAGTATGTTAAAATTGATCATGCATCCAAAAACATACAATCTCTATTACCTGATTTCCTGGTAGGCGTGGCTAATACAATGTACACACCAAAGTTGCTCATCTCTTTGACATACTCACACCTACCAAGTTTGGTGAGTGTACAGTAAGTGTATGCCAACCTAAACTCGAGCAATTCTTACAGCTACCACATGGTGGCACTGTAGCAGCTTGTCATTTTACACCTATGAATGTTGATGATAAGAAATAACACGTGAAGTTTCATTCATGTCAAGCAATGCATGGTGAGGTCATGAGACATTTCCTGCTTACCTGATGGTATAGTAAAATTCATCGTTACGCCATTTCCTTATTTTACAAGGTATCAAAAAAACCTTCACAATTTAAGATCAGCGACATCTTCACATCAATGTATACCAAAAATCACATAAATCTAATGTATGGTGTAGCAGCACTACATTCCGAAGCAAATCATTCTGCTACCACACGGTGGCACAATGCCATACTGCCATTTCACTCACATGCATGTGTTCATAGTCACAATGCGGAATAACCTGTGAAGTTTCACTCATGCCAAGCACTGCATAATGAATTGGTGACACATCTCCTGTTTACATGGCTCCTTATAATTAGATACTTCAGTTCTTCAAAATGCAGTTACATTATCCGGCAACATATCAAAAATCCCTTCGCAATTTAACATCTGCAACATCTTGAGATCATGTATACCAAATCTGACACACATCTGATGTATGTTTTAGCAGGAGTACGTTAAATTCCAGTGTATGTCAAACCACACAAAAGTCCAATTATGTCACTTCCTGTTGGGCGTGGCAATGACATTGTATTGACCTTTTTTGTTGGTCTTTGTGAGATACACACACCTACCAAATTTGGTGCATGTAGCTGAAAGTGTATGGCAACCATCAGCCCTCAAAGCAGAAGGGGGTGTTCCCGTGTCCCTGGGACACATCAGGGTTGGGTGTTTATCCATGAGTAGCGGGTGGATTTGTGACTAATGTGCCAAATTTCATGAGTTTTCATCCATGGCAACCACCTCAAAAAAGGCCAAACAGCGCCAAAGGAGACAAAGAATAAGAACAATAAAAATTTCTAGGTGGCACTGTGGAGCCATTTGTGATAGCCATGCACTTAAATTGGGTCATCTTGGCATGCTCTACATGTGTACCAAATTTCATGTTTGTAGGAGAAACCAGTGATTTTTAAGAAGTTTTGAAAATTCCTGGGGGCGCTTTGGAACTGTTTGGAAAGTGTGCAAATCTGTTCTTGTCTACATACTCTACATGTGTATCAAATTTCATGCTTGTAGGACAAACCAATGATTTTATATGAATTTTTAAAAAATTCTAGGGGGTGCTGTGGAGACTTTTGGAAAGTCCAAGCACGCAGTTGTGTTTGTCTCATCCTGCTCTTCACATGTACCAAATTGCATGTCTGTAGGACAAACCAGTGATTTTGTATTAATTTTTGAAATTTCTAGGGGGTGCTGTGGAGCTGTTTGGCCATGCCCAAGTGTTGAGGGATAGCCTGTCATCAAGCATATCAAGTTTTATTCACACCTGATCATGTACAGTCAAGTTATGAGGGCGGCCATTTTATGAGCTCAAAATGGCCACCCTGTCACGCCCACACTGTGTAACGCAGCCACGAGATTTTAATAACTTTTCATTCTGAATGGGTCAAGATGCCACACAGTCAAATTCATCAAGATGAGACAAAAATCCTTGGAGGAGTTCATTATATTCCAATGCCTCCACAAGACCTTGTTTAGGGGGCGCTGTGGAGCTGTTTGGAATTTCGAGTGTGCAAGTCTTTTTGTCTCGGAATACTGTACATGTGTACATAACTTCATGTTTGTACAATAAAACAGTAATTTAATATGAGTATTTGAATATTTCTAGGGGGCCCTGTGGGGCCATATGACAGTGCCCATTCCTGAATTGTATATCAAATGTTAGTTTTTTTAGATTTGTGTGGAAAGTTTGGTGATATTGCTTGGATCCCTTCACCTCCAAAACACATTTCGTTCCACATGGCCAATTTGCTCGGCCGCCCTGTCACGCCCAGACCATGTGACGCAGCTATGAGATTATAATAACTTTTAATCCTGGAGGAGTCAAGATGTCACATAGCAAATTTTGTGAAGATGGGACAAAAATCCTGGGAAAGGTTTGTTATATTTCAATGCCTGCACACCACGTTTTGTAGGGGGCGCTGTGGAGCTTTTTTATGAAATATCACAAGCAGGAATGTTTTTGTCTGGGGCTACTGTATGTGTGTACCAAATTTGTATGTATGTAGGACAAACCACTGATTTTATATGATTTTTTTTTTTCAAATTTGTAGGGGGCGCTATGGATCAGTTTGGGTGTGGCCATGGACGAAAATAGTAAAATATAAAATTTTTACCAGGCCTAATTTTTGTGCCAAATTTGGGGAGTTTGTTAGCACTATTAAGGGGGGGAATTGGGGTTCAAATGGGCGTAAGAGAAAGAAAGAAAGAAAGAAAGAAACTGAGCAATTACAATAGGGTCCTTGCACTGAATTGCACTGAAGTGCAAGGACAGCGTTCAGTGTTGTACACTGACCGCCGGGTCTTGCCCTTTTGTGCCCCGGCCGTAATGAATAAAAACCACTGAATGAGAAGGTGTGCCCAAATTTTTGAATGGTATTGTACCTTCTCAGACACATACTGTAAATTACAATATTGATGTAGGTGACTCAAAGCCTATTAAAAATCATCCTTATCGTGTAAACAAACATTGTTGTCATAACAAACATGAAGAGTATATGATGTAGCATGGAGTTGCTGAGCTGATTTGTACAGCATGGAGCTCCCCATGTTTGTTAGCTGAAAAAAGGCAATGGTGAAAATTGTGTTACGGACAGACTTCGGAAAAGTGAATTTTGTAGCAAAACCTGACTGCTCCCTTCCATTGAAAATGTATTGGCCAATCCCCTAAAAGAAAAAAACGAAAGTGATGTCTGCATTTGAACACCTTACAGTTGTCGTCATTATAAGATAATCGTCTTTGGTATCCATGAAGGGCTAGCCACTTTTCAGCCTTTGGTGAATGTCATTACATTGGGTCTGCATTTTTGGGAAGCATATCTTGAGGACTTGGTTGTGTGTCCTGAGTCATGGGCTAAACATTCTGAGCATTTGCATAAAGTGTTTGGTCATTTGGTTGGAGCAAGGCTATTGTGGCTTTTCCTTGTTCCAACCATGCAAAGTGAGCTTGCACTGTACAAAACAACTTTTCAGCTGTGACTGCACACTTAACTGATCTGCTGAGTCCCCAAGGTGAGCTTTAAGTTGACTGCTACCTGCTAATATGCTTTTTTGCAAACAAAACACCTTTTTTTGACGCCCTCGTGCATGTGGCACTTCTGTACAGTTAACCATTCATGCTGGCAGTGGACGCAAGTGATAGTGGTGTGGGGGCAGTCCTTCTTCAAAAGGGCTCACATGGAGCAGACTACTCTTTTTTCATTTTTTGTATGAATGTGACGGTCAGCAGAGATGTTATTTGATAGTACTAGCTTTGTTCATGATCTTGGAGCATTTTGAAGTGTTTGTTGGCTCGTCGGTAGCTCACCTTGGAAGTTTTACCCTTTCAAATTTGCTTTACATGTCACAAATAAAGGACTCATGCATTTTTAACTGTACCTAGTTAGGGCCCGAGCACTACAGTGCGGAGGACCCTATTGTTCCCTTAATGTTTCTTTGGCGCTTTGGCGGTTTCTTTATTAGGGCCCAAGCACGAAAGTGCAAAGGGCAGCGATCAGTGTGAAACACTGAAGGCTGCCTTTGCACAAAGTGCAAAGGCCCTATTATTCCCTTAGTGTTTCTTTCTTTGTTTGGCGGTTTGTTTGGCGGTTTCTTTTTCTTACGCCACTTTGAACCCCTAAACATGCTCAAAAACTCCCCAGATTTTGCAAACACATCAGGACTGGCGAAAAATTTGACATTTTGGGGGAATTACACATGTGAATGGCAAAATGACTCAATAGCGCCACCTTGAAAATTGGGCTTTAGTGGAGTTAATATGGCTAGTTTCATGTACACCTTTGAAATTTGGTAGACAGGTACAGTAGCCCGAGACAAAAACATTCCTGCTTTTGAAATTTCAAAAAACTCAACAGCGCCCCCTAGAGCATGTGGTGCGCAGGCATTGGAATTTAACGAACTCCTCCCAGGATTTTTGCCTGATCCTCACCAAATTTGCTGTGTGTCATCTGGACCCCTCCAGGATGAAAAGTTATTAAAATCTTGTGGCTACGTCACACGGTGTGGGCGTGGCATGGCGGCCATTTTGGACAAATTCGCCATGTGGAACGAAATGGGTTTTGGAGGTGAAGGGATCCACGTAATATCACCAAATCCACACCAATCGTCATTACTCTCAAAAGCTAACGTTTAATATACAATTCAGGAATGGATGTGGTGTGTGTGTGTGTGTGTGTGTGTGTGTGTGTGTGTGTGTATGTTAGTTTTAGAGAGACCCTGCCACTGTCTGCAATAAGTGACAAAAATGTTAGAGATAACAACTGCAGTTTAATTTCCTCTGTCCAGGTTCTACCAGGTCTGGGTTTGACCACAGTCCATCCAAGACTGCAGGAGTCTCTACTAATGCTCCATTACCCCACAAGTCACCTTTGTTGCCAGGGGCTAGATGGTGAGTCTGCATGCCTTCATTGCCCAACCCTATCACTGAACATAAACACACCCAGAAAACAAGCAAGCACATACAGTGCTTGTTTAAACACTGCACACACCACTTTCATAATTCATACTTGAAACTCTCAGTTGCTTATCATGTCTGTGATGAGCACACAAGTCTGTCCAGTCTCTCTGAGGGTTATTTCTTTGTGACTGAAACAGCAGTGTCCTCATGTATTCAGTTCTTTAAAAAAAAAAAAAAAAAGAGTTAAGCTTAAGAAGAAGAGTCCTAGAGGTTCAAGAAAGTACTGTGATAAAATAATTGTCTTTTTGATTTTAAGACAAGCTAACAGGTACAAGTGAATGAGTTTACTGCAAATAGCATTTGTCTATCCCTCTGATCGTATGCCAACAGATGAATCAACTACAGAGAAAATTAGAGTAAACTGGGAGAAGAAAGTGCAGGCTACCCTGTCTGCTCAATTAATAAAGGAATCTTTAGAAGCTGTTAAGTCATTGTCCTCTTGTTTAGCCTCATCCAATTTAAAGTGTTTCATAATTAGGGCCCGAGCCCGAAAAAGGCAAAGGGCAGCGATCAGTGTGAAACACTGAACGCTGCCTTTGCCTTGCAGGGCAAAGGCCCTATTGTTCCTGCTCTGTTTCTTTCTTTATTAGGGCCCGAGCCCGAAAAGGCAAAGGGCAGCGATCAGTGTGAAACACTGAACGCTGCCTTTGCCTTGCAGGGCAAAGGCCCTATTGTTCCTCGTGAGTTTCTTTCTTTCTTTCTTTCTTTCTTTCTTTTTCTTACGCCACTTTGAACCCCAATTTGACCCCCTAAACATGCTCAAAAACTCACCAAATTTTGCACACACATCAGGACTGGTGAAAAATTTGATATTTTGGGGGAATTACACATATGAATGGCAAAATGACTCAATAGCGCCACCTTGAAAATTGGGCTTTAATGGAGTTAATACGGCTAGTTTCACGTACAGCTATGAAAATTGGTACACACCTACAGTAGCCCGAGACAAAAACATTCCTGCTTTTGAAATATCGAAAAAGCTCTACGGCGCCCCCTAGACAACGTGGTGCGTAGGGATTGGAATTTTACGAACTCCTCCCAGGATTTTTATCCGATCATCACCAAATTTGCTGTGTGGCATATAGACCCCTCCAGGATGAAAAGTTATTAAAATCTTGTTGCTGCGTTACACGGTGTGGGCGTGGCATGGCAGCCATTTTGCACAAAATTGCCATGTGGAACGAAATGGGTTTTGGAGGTGAAGGGATCTATATAATATCACCAAATCCACACAAATCCTCATTAAACTCAAGAACTAACGTTTGATGTACAATTCAGGAATGGATGTGGTCAAACAGCTCCACAGCGCCCCCTACAAATATTGAGATACTCATATAAAATCAATGCTTTAACCTACAGACATGCAAATTGATACATACATTTAGTATCCCAAGACCAACAAATTTGCACAGTCGAAATTCCAATAGGCTCTATGGCGCCCCCTACACAATGTGGTGCAGAGACATTGGATTTTAACGAACTCCTCCCAGGATTTTTATCCCATCTCCACCAAATTGGCTGTGTGGCATCTGGACCCATTCAGTATGAAAAGTTATTAAAATCTTGTGGCTGCATCACACGGTGTGGGCGTGACAGGACGGCCATTTTGAGTCTGTGGCCATGAAGTGTGAAATGCTCATAACTTGACTGCACATGGTCGAATATGAATAAAACTTGATATGCTTGATGACAGGCTATCCCTCAACACTGTGGCGCACTCAAACAGCTCCATAGCGCCCCCTACGAAATTTTAAAATTTCATATAAAATCACTGGTTCGTCGTACAGACATGAAATTTGGTTCATGTGCAGAGCTGGATGGGACAAACACAATTGCGTGTTTCGGACATTCCGATCGTCTCCACAGCAGCGGTGTGGGGGAGCGAGGGCCCGTCCAACGCTGCTTGCAGCTTTAATTCTATGTTAGGACTCAGAAAACAGGCAGAGAAATGAGTTTAACTGGATTTGTTGTGTAATGTTGAGGGGGGTTGGAATGTTGCTGGAGCAAAAAGCTTCATGGTGGCTCAGAGGTTGAATATTACTGAGAGGCACGGGGCAGGCAGAGGAAAGACAGCAAGGAGACCAGGGTAAGGTTGCATGTGTGGCTAGGTGGCTGTGCTGGTGGTGTGGAGTGGAGAGTGGAACAGGCTGGTTTGGTATAGCAAAGAAGATGTGAGCCAAGGCTGGCAGGTTGAACCTGAGGCCCACAGATGCATTGGCATTACTGAACAGTCCAAGTGACATAAGAAAATGTAACTGTTGAACCATAGCATTATTACCATGTAAGTGAACTGAACAATTGAGCAGGAAATGGAGAGAATAAGAGTCGGAGTTCACATGTTGCAGGATCTTGATTTTCAGATGAGGCTCAGGTGTGCAGATGTGATGGCAAAAAAAGGAGGGAATGAAGCACCACAAATAGACTTGCAAACATAGACAGAGAGAGACGACAAACAGGGAACTAATAAGGCACACAACTAAGAAGACACAGAGGTTGCTGGGTCTGGGTCTTAGGAATCGATGGATTATCGGCCAATTGTTTTTCATTTCATCACAAAATAAAGAAATACGTTCCTTTGGCTCTTATTCAGCTTGCTCTGTTTCTCTGCAGTCACTAAGTGGTCTCTAGCAATGTCCCACTCACAGCACTATCTGATTTGGTGTTACTTTTCATGAGTAACAGCCATTCATAATAACTGATTACACAGCGCGAGACAGAGAAAGAGAGAGAAATGGAGTGCATTTTCAGAGTGGAGATGCTCCAGTGAAATAACAGAGCTGTGTTTGGAAGGTGAAGGAGCAGATACTGCTGAAGGTGTAAAACACCACAGTCTTCCACAAGCATTCTTAGTGTTACGCAAAAGACCTCAATAATTCACCTGCTTGTGTTAACAAGTGGAGCAGCTGGAACTTATTCTGCTAATGGGGCTAGGCTAATGCTACGGCTAAGAGGTTTGCTGTGCCTCTTAGCCTGTGACCAATGCTACCTGGAGCACCATAATATCTTTCCAGTCAGATTAACTTTACCACTCAGTTTTAACTGACAAACAAATCTCTTTAGCAGAGACAGAACCTGCAAAAACTGAACAAGAACCCGGATATAAGCTGCTTTCACAGTAGATTAGGCTACGCTAACAGCTAGCAGCTAAATAAGGAGGTAGCCACAGATTACCCTGAAACAGAGTCTGGAAAACAGTAGTTAATAAAGATATAAACTTTAGTAGTAAATAAATGTGATAGAATCAAAAATAAATAACAAAACAGAGAAGAATGGTAGATGCAACCACAGGAGACAAACTGTTATTGAACGCAATTAATTGATTTCACATTAAACGGGAGAGCATTGTCACATAGTCAAGTGATGCTTAAATGTCATCATTCCTATTTCCATTGTAAATATATTTAGATACAGTAATCCTTAACAATGAAGAAACCTAGCTATAAATGACAGGTTCCCTGCTATTACATGTTTAAAATTTCGTGTACAGTATATATATATATATATATATATATATAGTAATAGCCCGTACTTACAGGCAAATGACCAGCCGATGTGGTACTTCAATGTGCTTTATTAACAAAACTGCCACACGTACAAGAGCTGCTGTTTTAGCCGTAGCTCACGCTTAGCTCTCCAAAAACCCACCAAAAACAGCAACGACAAGAGCACACAGCCCTGCTTCTCCTTCCAGTCCTCAAGTCATCTCACCTTTTCTTAAACACCCACGGCGCCCCCTTGTAGTGTGGCGGGTACATAACAGTGGAACAATGTAGCATTATAACAATAACAGTAACACAGCCATTATACTGCCTCCCCCCCTATGAAGCCCATCGCCCACGAGGGGACATAACAAATCCCTCAAAACGTGGGGGTCTACATCTCAGTCTCTGTGGCCTGCAGGGACAAGGCCCACCATTCTCAGAACTCACCAATGGTTGGGTGGGAGTGGCAACGGGAGAGCTAGGGGGGGTTTGGACAGCAGAATGTCCCAGACTGCTCTGTTGGGTAGCCCTGCGTTCGAATGAGGGAACAGCCCCCCCTCAATAAGGGGCCAACCTGTCCCTGTGAAGGGCCACTTTCCTGCCTCTAGCGGGTACCTGAACTCTGTAAACCACCTCCCCCACCCGCTCTATAACCCGACAAGGTCCATCCCAGTGGTTATCAAGTTTGGGGCAATGTCCCTTCTTCCGTTTCGGTGTGTAGACCCAGACCAAATCCTGAGCTTTAAAGTCTTTACCTTTATTTCTCACATCATAGTTCCTTTTCTGTCTCATTCCAGCCTTTTCTAGCTGGTCTCGAGCAAACGCATCTGCTGACTCCAGACGATCCTGTAGCTTCCTGGCATAGTCTGATCCCGGCACGTCCTGTACACTTCCTGGAGGCTGTCCATAAGCCAGTGCCGCCGGAGTCTGGATCTCCCTGCCAAGCATTAACAGAGCAGGGGTGCAGTTTGTGGAGTTCTGAACAGCAGA
Organism: Dascyllus trimaculatus; assembly: GCA_024666655.1. Classification (NCBI taxonomy): domain Eukaryota; kingdom Metazoa; phylum Chordata; class Actinopteri; family Pomacentridae; genus Dascyllus; species Dascyllus trimaculatus. The sequence goes on along the minus strand of CM045453.1, from coordinate 684,908 downwards.
GCGATAGGCCATTAAAACAAGTGGGATGTGCTGATCCCAGTCGCGCTGGTGAGCTGCAGTGAGAATGGCCAGCTGCTGTTGCATAGTGCGATTAAAACGTTCTGCTAGACCGTCACTTTGGGGGTGTAGAGGTGTGGTGCGTGTTTTCTGCATGTTCAGTCGGTGACACAGGGCTGCAAAGACTCGTAACTCAAAGTTCCTGCCCTGATCGCTGTGGATGATGTCAGGAATCCCAAAACGGCTGAACATGCCCTCCACCAGTGCATTAGCTACTATCTCCGCCTCCTGGTCTGGCAGAGCACAGGCTCCAGGCCACTTTGTAAAATAGTCCATGGCACACATCACATATTTGTTCCCCTGGTCTGACAGAGGAAAGGGGCCCATAATGTCCACAGCTACCCTCTCCATGGGTGCACCAACTGCCTGTTGTTGCAGAGGGGCATGTGATTGGTCAATGGGTCCCTTATGAGCTGCACAACTATCACAACATCTGCAAAAATCTTCAACATCACGGCAATGCTGGCCCCAGTAATAGCTCTGACGGAGTCGACGCAGAGTCTTATTAGTCCCAAAATGCCCAGAGCCTGCACCTCCATGGCACGCTGCAAGCACAGCTTCTCTGAGGGCTCTGGGGACTACCACTCTTCTTTCCAGTGGCGGGTTCCTTTCCGCTGTAGCACTCCGTTCACCACACGAAGCACACTGAACTTACTCCACAGGCCTTTGGTAGCCACTGACAGACCCATTATGTCCCCCCAGGCTGGCCTCTCCCCACTCATGACCCACTGCCACACTGGAGCCAAATCTTCATCCTTCTCTTGCTCAGAGGCCCAATCAGCCACTCCTGCCAGCTCCAGTGAACAGCAAGTGGGTTCAGTTATAGTCACTTCTTCTCAGAGCTCCATCTCCCTGGTGTCCCTCCGGTCACAGTAGCTACAGCCAGCTGCTGTACATGGGCGCCGGGACAGGGCATCGGCATTTGCATGTTGAGCGCCAGGGCGGTGCACAACCTCAAAGTTAAAAGTCTGCAGTTCCTCTAGCCATCGTGCCACCTGCCCCTCTGGTTCTCTGAAAGACATCAACCACCGTAGGGCTGCATGGTCTGTCCTAATGGTGAACGGCACACAACACAAGTAGTACTTGAAGTGCCGGGCAGCCAAAACAACAACTAACAGTTCACGTCTTGTCACACAGTAGCGTCGTTCACTCTTATTAAGCACACGGCTGAAATAAGCCACCATGCGCTCACCTTTGGGCCCGACCTGCGATAGTACAGCTCCCGCACCAATGTTGCTGGCATCCGTATCTAGCGTGAAGGGCAGGGCAGGATCAGGAGGAATGAGGATGGGAGCATTGATGAGAGCCTCCTTCAGAGTAGAAAAAGCCCCCTGGCAGTCCATTGTCCATGTGAAGGGCTGATTGTTCTGAAGAAGCCAGAACAGAGGTGCGCCAATACAAGAAAACCCCTTCACAAATCTCCTGTAGTAGGACGCTAGTCCCAGGAAGCTCTTGAGCTGTCTCTGGTTACCTGGAACAGGCCAGTCACTGATAGCCTGGATTTTCTCTCGTAGTGTGCTGATGCCCCCACCATTCACTTTGTGGCCAAGGAACTCGACTTCCCGCTGCATAAAATGGCACTTATCAGGGTGCAGTTTCAGTCCAGCAGCAGCGATTCTTCCCAGCACCAGTCGTAGGGAAGCCAAGGCAGCATGGAAGGACTTTCCATGAACAAGGACATCGTCGAGGTACACCAGGCACTCCTGCCGTGGAACATTAGCGAGCACACTGTCCATCAGTCTCTCAAATGTCCCTGGTGCATTGCAAAGCCCAAAGCTGAGGACCTTAAACTGCCTGTGCTAAAGGCAGTCTTTGGTCTCGAGTCCGGGGAGAGAGGGACCTGCCAATAGCCACTGCGTAAATCTAGTGACGAGAACCATGAAGAGCCTGATACTAGATCCAAGGTCTCATCCACTCTTGGAAGGGGGTAGCAGTCTTTTCTTGTCACCTTGTTAAGGGGCCTATAGTCCACACAGAACCTCCATCTTGGGCTCTTCTTTCTTGGGACCATGACCACAGCTGAGGACCATGGACTGTCTGAAGGTTCTATTATACCTGACTGCAACATGGCTTCAACCTCTTTATCTGCCGCTTCCTGCCGTATCATGGGCAGGCGACGGGGGAGCACTTTGAAAGGACGTGCATCCCCGGTGTCAATGTGGTGCTCGACCAGGTGCGTGAGCCCCACCTCATTATCACTTAGAGCAAACAAGTCCTTAAATTCCCACAGGACCTGCCACAGCTCCTCCCGTTGTAGGCTATTCAGACCCTCACAGTTCTTTTCCCAGATGCCCCTGATGGCCTCTGTCCTGTCATCTGGACTACTTACTTGCTGAAGGGATGGAGTTAGGTCATACGAAGGCTGAGTGGCGACTATGGTTGCCGGGAGTGGTTCCGGCTGAACTGTCTCTGAGAGTGCAGATGTGCAGCAGGTGGGGACCACTGGAGAAGCTTGGCTATAGGGAGAAATTAACTGAATGATTTGACCCCCTGGCAGAAGCAGTATTCCCACCCCCAAGTCCAATACACACCCAATGGATCTCAGAAAGTCCAGACCTAGGACACATGGGTCTTTAACTTCAGCAACCCAAGCCTGGAAAGGCACAAAAATATTCCCGATAGCAAAAACAAAGGTCCCTCTTCCTTTCATTGTAGCTGTCTGACCTGTCACTGTCCGCAATTTCACAGAAGTTGGCTCTAAAATTGTCCCTTCTGGAACAACATCAGGTCTCACAAATGTAGCTGTAGATCCTGTATCTGCGAGGGCCGGGCAGGAAACATTTCCAACCAACACTGGAACATGGCAACGAAAACCCACCTCTGTCCAGCCCACGGTCTCCACAACATCGGCATGGGGCGATGTTCCACAATCCCCTTTCTCTTGTAGAAATTGCAGTTCCCAGTCAGTGACAGATGGGGCCCGTGCTGTCCGGGTCACACAGACCCTCTCTCGTTTCCCTGCTGACCTTTAGCTTCATGGCAGCGGCGGAGAGTGTGGCCCAACCCCCAACACCCCCAACACCTCCAACAGGTGCTAGGGGGGGCGCGCCGTGTGTCAGCAACCTTGGGTGGCACAGACAGGGTCTTCACTGCATTTATCAACTCCTCCACTCAAGCAGGTTTTTGATCTGGTACCTCCTTAGCAGCAGCCATCACTGGAGAAGGGGCCATTGGCCTTGTGGTGCAGAAAGCAGTTTCCCTCTCCAAAGCTAACTCAAGTGCCTGGCCCAGTGTGAGAGGGTGGGTGAGCTGTACATGCAGGCGCAGTTCCACCGGGGTCAGGGCATAGACAAACTGGTCACAGACGAGTTCACTCTGGATTGTACTTGGCAAATTGGCATAAGCACGCCTGCCCAAGGTCTCAATTCCATGTGCCAATGACCGAAGGGACTCACCCGGCTGCCTGACACGATTCTTGAACTCACAGCACAAAGAGTCTTTCAGATTAAAAACTCCGAAACGTCTCTGAAGGGCTCCCACCAGCATCGAGTAATCCTCTCTCTCCTCCGGAGACAAAAGCAGTAGACATGCAGCTGCATCGTCAGTCAGGGACAGGGCCAAATGCACTGCTTTTAACCGGCCGGACCGCCCCGACGCAGCAGCCAACAGTTCAAACTGCGCCAGATACACTTCCCAGCTCCCTTGACCTGAGCCACGAAGATCGGGCGGGCGCCGCCATCTCTGTTCACATCCTGTGCCGCGGCGCATTCATGGCGGGGCTCTGGCGCGCGCTGAGCAGCAGTACCCCCGCGGCGGGAATCTGAGGGGCCCGGGTACTGCGGTACAAAGTTCTCTGGGGGCATCTCAGCGAAAGCAGGCATGTCTATCGCACACTCATCGGCTTCTTTCTTCACCTGAAGTCGGGCGATCTCGCCGGGAAACATCGTTCTCCGCCTCCCCACGAACAGCAGGCAGTAATGCAGGTCCCATCTTGAGCTTCTGACACCAATGTAATAGCCCGTACTTACAGGCAAATGACCAGCCGATGTGGTACTTCAATGTGCTTTATTAACAAAACTGCCACACGTACAAAAGCTGCTGTTTTAGCCGCAGCTCACGCTTAGCTCTCCAAAAACCCACCAAAAACAGCAACGACAAGAGCACACAGCCCTGCTTCTCCCTCCAGTCCTCAAGTCATCTCAGCTGTCCCAAACACCCACAGCACCCCCTTGTAGTGTGGCGGGTACATAACAGTGGAACAATGTAGCATTATAACAATAACAGTAACACAGCCATTACAATATATATATGTATAAATTAAGTAATAGTAATCCTAATGATTGAAGTAGTGTAGTAATGAATGACAGGTTCCTTACTTCCTTACTCACATGCTGTTAATAATATTACAGTGGCAAGAAATAGTATGTGAGTCTTTTGGAATTTCATGGTTTTCTGCATTATTTGTAAATGTGATCTGATGTTCATCTAAGTCAAGGGTGTTGACAAAGATAGTGTGCCTAAAATGATACCACCAAAAAATTCTGATCTTTCATGTCTTTATTGAGAACAACCATAAACCTCATAGTGCATGTGGAAAAATTATGTGAACTCTTGAGTTAGTGACCTCAAAAAAGCTAACTGGAGTCAGGTGTTAGCATACCTGGACTCTTGTTAAGAAAATTAGTTTGAAGGTGTGGACTCGAGCTACTTTGACTGATAAAAACCACTCAACCTTTTTGAGTTTGCTGCACACAAGAAAAATATGCCTATGTGAGCCATGCCTGTCCAAAAAGAGCTTTCAGAGAATCTATGATCAAGAATTGTTGATTTACATAAAGCTGGAAAGGATTACAAAGAGATTTCAAAGACTAGAAGTTCTCCAGTCTACAGTTTGGCAAACAATCTACAAATGGAGACACTTTGGGACTGTGGCTACTCCACCAAGAAGTGGACATCCAGTCAAAATGACCCCAAGAGCACAATGAAGACTCATCAATGAGGTAAAGAAACAACCCTGAGTGACAGCCAAAGATTTGAAGGCATCACTGGAACTGGCTATTATCTGTGTCATGAGTCTACAGTACATAAAATATTGAACAAGCAGGGTGTCTATGGCAGGACACCCCTGCTTACTAAAAAGAACATTGCTGCAGGCCTGAAGATTGCAAAAGAGCACATTGACAATCCACAGCAGTACTCGTAAAATGTTTTGTGGACTGATGAAACTAAGATTGAACTATTTGGAAAGAACACACAGCACTACATCTGATGTAAAAAGGGCACTGCATATCATCATGAAAACATCATCCCAGCCATAAAGCATGGTGGAGGAAACATTATGATTTTGGCCTGCTTTGCTGCATCAAGGTCTGGCCAGCTTGCAGTCATTGAGGGGAAGATGAATTCTCAAGTGTATCAAAAAATTCTTCAGGATAATGTGAGAATGTCTGTACGTCAGCTGAAACTCTGTAGAAGTTGGGTGATGCAACAGGACAACGGCCCAAAACACCAGAGCAAGTCCACACCAGAATGACTTCAGAAAACCAAAATCCACCTGTTGGAGAAGCCAAGTCAGAGCCCAGACGTCAACCCATTAGAGATGATATGGAATGACTTGAAGAGAGCCATACACATGAGACATCCAAAGAATATGACAGAGCTAAAGCAGTTCTGCCAGGAAGAATGGAAAAAAGAATTCCTCCTGAACGATGTGCAGGTCTGATCCACAGCTACAGGAAGTGCCTGGTTGAGGTTATTGCTGCCAAAAGGGTGAGTGGTTGGTTGGTTGGGGGAACGGGTCAACCAGTTATTAATTCCAAGGATTCACTTACTTTTTCTACTACCATTTTGAATGTTTAATGAGTGTGTTCAATAAAGACATGAAAAATCTGATTTTTTTGTGTGTTATTATTGTAGGCACATTATATTTGTCAAGACCCTTGACTTAGATGAAGATCAGATCACATTTTATGACAAATTAATGCAGAAAACCATGAAATTCCAAAGTTTCACATACTTTTTCTTGCCATTGTATATACACTATACACACAAAAGTATTGGGAAGTCTACCTTTACCCACACATGAACTTTAATGACATCCCATTCTTAATCCCTAGGGTTTAATACAGAGTCGGCCCACCCTTTGCAGCTATAACAGCCTCAACTCTTCTGGGAAGGCATTCCACAACGTTTAGGAGTGTGTTTATGGGGATTTTTGACCATTCTTAAAGAAACACATTTGTGAGGTCAGGCACTGATGTTGGTCAAGAAGGCCTGTCTCTCAGTCTCCGCTCTAATTTATCCCAATGGTGCTCTATCTGGTTGAGGTCAGGACTCTGTGCAGGCCAACCAAATTCATCCACACCAAACTTGCTTATCCATGTCTTTATTAACCTTGTTTTGTTCACTAGTGTGCAGTCATGTTGTAACAGGAAGAGGCCATCCCCAAGCTGTTCCCACAAAGTTGGGAGTATGAAATTGCCCAAAATATCTTCTTGGTATGCTGAAGCAATAAGAGTTCCTATCACTGGAACTATAAGGGGCCAGGCCCAACTCCTGAAAAACAACACCACACCATAATTTATACTATTATAATAATTTATACTTTACAATTTATACTTGGCACAATGCAGTCAGGCAAGTACCGTTCTCTTGGCAACCGCCAAACCCAGACTCATCCATTGGATTTCAAGACAGAGAAGTGTGATTGGTCACTCCAGAGAACACATCACCACTGCTCTAGAAGTCCAGTGGCAGCATGCTTTACACCACTGCATCCCACGCTTTGGATTGCACTTGGTTGTGTAAGGCTTGGATGCAGCTGCTCAGCCATTGAAACCCATTTCATGAAGCTCTCTATGCACTGTTCTTGAGCTAATCTGAAGGCCACACCAAGTTTGGAGGTCTGTAGCTATTGACTCTGCAGAAAGTTGGTGATTTCTGTGCACTGTGCGCCTCAGCATCCGGTGACTCTGCTCTGTGATTTTACATGGCCTACCACTTTGTGGCTGAGTTGTTGTTGTTCTCAATTACCTCCACTTTGTTATAACACCACTAACAGTTGACCATGAAATATTTAGTATCGAGGAATTTCTCGAATGGATTTATTGCACAGGTGGCAACCTATCATGGTACCACGCTTGAATTGATTGAACTCCTGAGAGCGACCTATTCTTTTACAAATGTTTGTAGAAGCAAACCTAGTCTGCATGCCTAGGTGCTTGATTTTATACGCCTGTGGCCATGCAAGTGATTGGAACACCCGAATTCAATTATTTGGAGGGGTGTCCCAGTACTTCTGGCAATATAGTGTATGTATTTATTCAATAATAGTAATCCTCACTATTGAAAAACCTAGTTATGAAAGACAGATTACTTGCTATCACATGCTGTTACAGAATAGCTTTTAATGTATATCAATTCCTAATATCGCTTATCCACCTATCTCAACTGCCAATTATTGATGCCAACATCGGCCCTGTAAAAGTCCGTATTGGTTGATCCCTAGTGGGAATACTCAACTGAGGCCAAATGGAAGTCTTGACTTTAGGCTGGAGATTGAACCTGGAACACAGACAGGCCCTCAATCAGAAACAGTGACCAGCAGGTTACCATGAAGATGAAAAACATGGAGAACCAGGAGCTCAGCAGTCTCTTATTTAGAAAGGAGCTTTGAAGTGCCGCCAAGTGGACAGCGATGCAAAAAACTATCAACTATGGTTGGGATGGTAGTATTAACTTGGGAGGGAGGTGGCCTAGTGACAAAACTGAGAATGATGTGGGACCAAGGGAGTATAACATATGAGGGATGGAAGTAAATTATCTAAAGCTTCCAACACCCAGTGTGCTTGATGGGAGTTGAGATGTTCAGCAGTTTGGATATGGGCAAGATTTTTATGATTAGACCAAACAACAAATAGTACTTGTGCTCATGCTGAGCAATTTCCACTTACCAACATTGCAATTATGCTATGACAGGCTCTTTCTTGGGCTGGATATGTATGTGAGGAGGCCTTTCTGCCAAAGCTTAGATTTTTTTCAAGGTCTGTCCTCACCTGCCCAATCTCGATTATATAGCCCAGGAAATTGTGAAACCCACTTTTTCATCTTTCACAAAGAAAATCCTAAACTGACATTTTCTTCTTCTTGAGAACATGAGGATATCACAAATTAAACGGATGCAAACTAGTTGAAAAAATCTTTTAAAATATTGTTCACCATTCTGTTTGGAACTGAAAAAGCAGGAATCAGAAAACAGGCAGAGATGAGTTCAACTGAATTATTATTTAATGTTGAGGAGGAATGTCCATTGGGTGGACAGCTTGGCGGCTGAGGCTGAATGTGATCGGGAGACACTGGGCTAGCAGACAAAGGATGGCAGGGAGAGCATGGCAGGGCTGAGACTGTGACTGGCTGGTTGAGCTGTGAAGAGCGGAACCGGCTGGCTAGGTAGTGGAGGAGTGATGAGCCAAGGCTGGCAGGTTGCAGACATTAGGCACACAGACACTTTGGGATTACTGAACAGATCAAGTGACAAGTTAAGCTGGAGTATATGTGCTTTATATGGTACACAGTTGGAGTATAGAGTGTATATGTTTTGGTGTTGCCCCAAATTACTTAGGTTTTATATACAGCTTTAATTTTTATAATCTCCTTACATAGCCATCTTTGGAATATTAACAGAAAATATTTAGGCCAGTGTAATTGCCTTCATCTTTTTATTTGCATGCAAAATAGTTCTCTTTCAGCAGAAATCCTCTCTGTCCTAGTCCTTTAAATCCTGGATACACAATAGCATGTCCCTAAAACTGGAGAAAATCTTATCTCTGTCTTGGCAGATAATGAATATTAAATTCTTCAGATCAGATGAGAGTTAAAGCATCTTGACTGGGACATCCCTAGGGCAAATGAATAAACATAGACAAATTAAACTGCCACTGTCCATACCTACTATGCAATGTTGAGGGAGAGAGAGACTGTAATGTTGCATGAACTGGGTCTTTATGTCCTTTCTTTTAAACCAGTAATCACAGTGCATAGCATTTGGATAGCTGTAGTAGTGAAACTAAGGTACCTACTTTATCGCTGACTACAGTAATCACTCCTGTTGGCATGCACTTCACAGTGGCTGTGGCTACCTGCTGGAAAAATTAGTTTTTGACTCACTCACTTCCCATATGAAACATATCTGGGGTTGCTGACACATTTTTTTTCTCAGTACATAATTCCATTGTCTTATTTCAGAGTTTTGTGGTCTTCAGTAATGTCCTACATATAGATAGTACTATTCAGTTCAGTTCAATTTTATTTATATAGCTCATATTTACAACACATGTCATCACATAATGCTTTAGAACAGAAAACAGAAAACCCAGCAACTCAAAATTGCTTTTGGATTCTCTGTGAGCAAGCAGTCAGTGACGGTGTGAAGGAACCAAAATAAATAAATAAATAAATAAAACCCCTCGGATAGGGAGGGGGGAAAAAAGATGAGTAGGTGTATCAAAACTTTTGAATGTTATTATATCTATATACATTTTAACCCCTGAGTAGCTAGTCCATGTAATACATTTGCCAGTAATGGATGACTAAATAGACACATATACATGGTAAATATGTGGAGAATTTCAGATGATGGCTATGTGATGACATATGTTGTAAATATGCTCTCTATAAATAAAATTGAATTGAATTGAATTGAATGATGTTGAAGACAGTTACTATATATGTATGTTTCTAAGGTGATTTGTTGTTGTTGTTGTTGTTTAATGTAGCCCTCAGCGCTCGCCACAGCTCCATCATTCCAGAGCTGTGTTGCCAAGCAATGGCGAGACCAGCAGCAGACATGCTCTGTACAACACTGATGCTGTGGATAGGAGAAGAGGAGGAGTGGGAGGAGGGAGGAGTGTGGACATATCTGCTGCTTTCAACAGCCAGCACGGAGATTTAAAAGCTGACATGATCACTTACCGCACTCACAGCATTCATAGCAAAGAGATAAAAAAGCTTTCTGAGCAAACAGCTGCAGCTTGCACAGTAAAGGAGATCAGAGGGAGAACCATGAACTCACAACAGCCCAATTCTGATGGACCAGACCAGGATAACATCAACATCAGGTCAGACCAAATTACATTTGAATTGGAGAGGAGTAAAGCATAAATATAAAATATTAAACTGTGGTATACTCAAAATGGTTAGTAGTAGATATAAAACACAAAAAGACAAATAAAATTAATAATCAGTGCTTCAGCTTGTGCAAAATAAAATGACAAATGCCTTGTGCATTATGAGTAGGCGATGGAAAGATCAGAATGACTGGGTAGTGACCACAGAGTGAATGTGAAGAGGATGATTTTATATTTCCACTGAATAATTCAAAGAGTAATCCCAGTCCTTGACTTCACTCTGCTGGATTTGATGGAGAAGATTTTGGAGAATTCATCTTATTTATCTATATTCATATTCATTTAAGCATTTTAAATAGTGTAATGAACAATGCATCATAAAGTGTAATATATACAAATATATATATTCTTATTTCTGTCCAAACATGCATGTCCTTGTTTCCATTGTTTTCTTTCCAGGTTGCTGAGCAATGGAGAACGCTCCCAAACAATCGGCCACAGCCTGAAAATCGTCAAAAACATTGGTGAGCTTGTCGAAGTGTCAGAATAGAGCATAATATTCCACCCACTTTTCCCACCTCCAGAGCTGTTGCAAGTAAATCATCTTTTATTTCTGAATATATTATGACTAAGACTGAACATTGGTAAGATGCAGACAGGCACGTATGCAACACATGGAAAAGGATTTCTAAGAAGTGGTTTATTAACCAAACAACACGCTTGATAAGGCTTCAGTGCAGCCATATCTGTGACTGCAGGTCTGACTCGTTCATCATGATAGCTGACTATGTTGACAGACTACTCAACATAGTGTAATTCACTCGATTGCACCTTACCTGCAGGAAAGCAATACCTTTACATAAGAGTAGGAAGACTCAGAACTGACTAAGAAGTGCAACAATATTGTCTGTCATTTACAGATATATGTACTGTTTCTCTCTCTCCAACCTGTGCATTTTTGCTATGTGCCTTTCCTGCTCTCTTATGTAATTCTCAGTCCAGTTCTACGCCCACCAAAGCAATCTGCAGTATATGACTGAGGAAGATTATGCAACAGGCCCCTGTTGTTCAAAGTCACCTTCTGTATCAGCAAACTTTCATCCTACCTGAAACTTAGTAAAAGACACAATATCTGTGTGGTTTTCCTGCCTCCACACTGACTGCATCATGGCAGATAGTTTAAGTCCAATCCGCTTCTGGCCTAGAATCTGTTCCACTGGTCGAGCTGGCTCTTTTTCCACTCACACACTATGGTGAAGAAATCAAATTACAGATATGTTTAATGCTGGCATTCTTGCACCTCAAATGCAGTGCTGATAACAAATTTGACTAATGCAGCCTCCCCTTTTTTAAAACTTTTATTCCATTTCCGGTGTGTCTTTTAGATTCTAGTCGCTAGTGCTGGCTAATGAAAACAAGTAAAAGTCTTAACTGGTTTAAACAGCCCAGGAATACATTGTAGCATTTAGAAGGAGCTTGTATGACATGACACTACCACATCCACCAAAGATATAAGATTTAAATATACCTGATGACTCTCCACAGTGACAGTGTATTTTTTGAAAACACTATTTAAAATGATCTTTGAACTTCTGTTATGATGACATATTGTAATAAACATATACCAATACATATAACAATGACTTTTATACCAGTAAGGTGACCAGCTGATCTCAGAACTGTGCAGATTAGCACCAGAATACAGCAGTAGATGTTTGTTAGACTTGTTTGCTCTATGAGAAAGTTTAATTTTCTTCTAGCTTGATCAGTCCTTCAGAATGTATATTTTATTAGTAGATGTCAATTTACACAGTGCAACATATTCCAAATTCAGACATAACAGAAAGATAAAAACAACAATAACAACAACAAAAACAAATTAAGGACTTGATTACACAAGGTCAACTAGTAGAACAGAAGCTAGCCCTCTTTAAAATTGTTCCTAAAAAGTGAAGATGTCACTTTTGCCCTGTTTACACAGAAAGCATTTCAGGCATTTTTTTAGTGATCCATGTAATGCCATCTGTCAAAATAGATACACTTCTTTACTTAGCTATATATGACCCCAAGCATACTTTTGCACTTCAGGTTGTATCCATAGTGTGCTTTGGGCACTGAGGGCCTCCAAGATGCAAGTGATCTACAACTAAATACAGATATGAACAACTGAAGTTGTCATTGTCTTTTGATCCTCTAGCTTTCCTGTACCAGGAATACCGGGACACCTCCAAGCAGCAGGAGATTGAACAACGACGGCAGCGTGAGAACCTTTCTCCTGGGGTCAAGGCAGGGTCTGTGGTGGCAGGATCTGGTGTAATATCTCCACCAGTGCTACAACTGCAGCTGAGGAACAGTGCTCAGTCACTGAGCTTGTGGCAAAACCTGGAAGCTGTGCAGGCCAGCGGCTTACTCACCCAGCTGCCACATAAAGAAATCATAATGCAAGAGGTGAGCAGTTTTGTGAGGCTGAAAGATTGTTTGGATAGATACATAGATACAGATGTTAGTTAGACAATATACACCGATTGGCAGCAACATTAAAACCACTTACAAGTGAAGTGAATAACACTGATCATCTTGTTTCAATGCAATGTTCTCCTGGGAAACCTTGAGTCCTGGCATTCATGTGGACAACACCTACCACCCACATAAACTCTGTTTTAGGTGGAAATCACATCCCACAGGATGTCTCAGAACAAGCCTAATCCAGATATCCTTAGATCACTAGACCCAAATGATCAGCTGTCAATGTCCCAGCCTAGACAGCACTGGACAAACCCAGAGGTCCTATGTCCATGCCTCGACAAGTCCACTTTCTTGGGGGGCACAACCAGAGAGAAATGTGCACAATATTAGGTAGGGGATTTTTTGTTGTGACGGTTGGTTCCTAAAAATAAATGTAGGTGTGCATGTATATGGTACATAATTTAACCTAAAACCTAAAAATATTGCAGTTCAATAGAAAAGCAATGAATCTAAGAAACACATGGCTGCAGACAAAATGATGGACATTAATTACATTGTGATAACAGGCAGAAGTTGTTTCTCTTTGCAGTTTTCACAAGACTGTATGTGTAAAAGGGAATACAAAGACAACATTACTACTTCAGCTTTAACAAGCTTAAAAACAAGTCATTACTGGTGATGGTAAATGCATGCTCAGTGTCAGCTTTCTGCATGGCTGCAAGGACAGTGATATTTGAAACAGATAAAATACCTGTTAAATACTTATCTATTGGAATCAGGTTAAAAAAAAATCGGAAAATTGCCACTCAATGTTTCTCGGTTCTTTGTTAAGCTACACTATTTCTTGCTTGTTTATGAAAATGCAGTTTAAATTACCTGTTTGTAAGGAAGGCTAAAATCAAAGCAGCTGTTTGTTAGGTACAACTAATGTCTACTACTAGCTGTCCGTTGCCCCCTTTATATTAGGTTAAGATATTCAAAACGCAGGTGCTCTGTACCAGTAATTTACCATGAAATTCAATCATCTTACTTTTATCCAATCCTAAAAACATGATTTTCTTCCATAGTCAACTTGCAGGGAGATGTTGGTCCTAGGTTTAATAGCAGCATGCTTCAGCAGTGTGTGCTGATGAAATGAACTGCATCGACGGTGTCGTAAAGCCAACCACCTGATTCAGACATTGTCATCCCAATAAATAGGCATCAGCAGCACATATCCTTATCATACATATTGGCCAGCAGATACCTGTTCCATCTTCTAGCAGGCTCAGAAGACATGTTATCATTCTCTTTGATCACTGATAAACAGTAAGTAAGCCCATACATTGGTGCTGGCACTATTGTGTGAATATATATATATATATATATATATATATATATACATATATTACTCTTATAAGTAAAATGTCTGGTGGAATCCATTAATTTACACCTTCTCCATTACTTGCAGCCTCTAAATGTAGGATTTGTACGTGTAAAATCACAGTTATGCTGCCATGAAATAAGATGATAACAAAGCACCATTTAAATGAGGTCACTCTTGGAAAAGAGATTTTAATCTCAATGAGTTTTTACCTGGTTAAAGAAAGGGTATATAAATGGATGATAGCCTGCTGAGCCTACTGTATTGTCAAAAGTAAGTAGAATATCCTGCTCACAAACAAAACTTATTTGCTGAAAATGGTGGCGTCCACATACTGACTCAAGTACTGTATGTTGTGTTTATGGCATATTAAGGGGCTAAAGCAATTAAAATTTAAAGGTACATTTTGGTCTGAGACCAGACAAAGAGCGATTCAGAAGACCCTGATGACATCGATTAAAAGGGAAGCCGCTACCTCGCCCGGGTCAGGGATACCGGGCCCTCCTCCTGGAGCCAGCTCTGGGAGGGGAGCTCGTAAGAGAGCACCTGGTGGCCGAGCCTTGGGGCCCCGTGGGGCTCGGTCGGGCACAGCCCGAAGAAGTTACACGGGGCCGCCGCCCAGTGGGCCCACCATCCGCAGGGCAGGAAATCGGGGTCGTGTGCTATGCACACCGGGCAGTAGGCAGGAGCAGGCGTCTGGGCGCACCGCCCCCTGGTGACGTAGACTGGTTCTGGGGATGTGGAATGTCACCTCACTGGCGGGGAAGGAACCTGAGCTGGTGCGGGAGGTGGAGCGATACCGGCTAGATATAGTTGGGTTCACCTCCACGCACAGCAAGGGTTCTGGAACCAAACTCCTGGAGAGGGGTTGGACTCTCTCCTTTTCCAGAGTTGCCCATGGTGAGAGGTGCCGGGCGGGTGTGGGGATACTCACAAGCCCCTGGCTGAGCGCCGCGTTGTTGGAGTTCACCCCGAAGAACGAGAGGGTCGCCTCTCTGCGACTGCGTGTTGCAGAGGGGAAAACTCTGACTGTTGTTTGTGCTTATGCACCAAACAGCAGTTTGGAGTATTCGGCCTTCTTGGAGTCTCTGGGTGGTGTCCTGGAAGGGGTGCCATCTGGGGACTCCATTGTTCTCCTGGGTGACTTCAATGCTCATGTGGGCAATGACGGAGAAACCTGGAGGGGGGTGATTGGGAGGAACGGCCTGCCCGATCTGAACCTCTGAAATCTGTTATTGGACTTCTGTGCTGGTCATAGATTGTCCATAACAAACACCATGTTCGAGCATAAGGTGGCTCATAAGTGTACCTGGTACCAGAGCACCGTAGGCCAAAGGTCGATGATCGACTTTGTAGTGGTATCATCAGACCTGCGGCCGTATGTCTCGGACACTCGGGTAAAGAGAGGAGCAGAGCTGTCAACTGATCACCACCTGGTGGTGAGTTGGATCTGATGGCGGGGAAGGCTCCCGGACAGACCTGGCAAACCCAAGCGTGTAGTGAGGGTGAACTGGGAACGTTTGGCAGGGGACCCTGTCCGTAGGGTTTTCAATTCCCACCTCCGGAAGAGTTTCTCCTGCATTCCGAGGGAGGTTGGGGACATGGAGTCGGAGTGGGCCATGTTCAAAGCCTCCATTGCAGAAGCGGCTGTTAGGAGCTGTGGTCAGAAGGTCTCTGGTGCCTGTCGTGGCGGCAACCCTAAAACCTGTTGGTGGACACCGGCGGTAAGGGAAGCCGTCAGGCTGAAGAAGGAGGCGTTTCGGGCCAGGTTGGCTCGGGGGTCTCCTGAAGCAGCTGACAGGTACCGGTTGGCCAAAAGGGCTGCAGCTGCGGCAGTTGTGGAAGCTAAAACTTGGGTGTGGGAGGAGTTTGGTGAGGCAATGGAGAAGGACTTTAGGTCGGCCTTGAGGAAGTTCTGGCAAACCGTTTGGCGCCTCAGGAAGGGGAGGCAGGGCTTTGCCCAGGCTGTGTACGGCCGGGGAGGAGAACTGTTGGCCCGAACTGGGGACATCATCGGGCGGTGGAAGGAGCACTTCAAGGAACTCCTGAACCCAGTAAGCACGTCCTTTGCGGAGGAGGCAGAGCCTGAAGACTTGGGGGAATCTTCGTCCATATCCGTGGCAGAGGTTGCCGAGGTGGTTAAAAAGCTCCTCGGTGGCAAGGCGCCAGGTGTGGACGAGATTCGCCCTGAGATGCTAAATGCTCTGGACATTGTTGGACTGTCGTGGCTGACACGTCTGTTCAATGTCGCGTGGGCATCGGGTACGGTGCCTGTGGAGTGGCAGACCAGGGTGGTGGTTCCCATTTTCAAGAAAGGGGACCGGAGGGTGTGTGCCAACTACCGGGGTATCACACTTCTCAGCCTCCCCGGGAAAGTTTACTCTAGGGTGCTGGAAGGGAGGCTCCGATCTATTGTTGAACCTCGGATTCAGGAGGAACAATGCGGATTCCGTCCTGGTCGCGGAACAGTGGACCAGCTCTTTACCCTTGCAGAGTTGCTGAGGGGAGCATGGGAATTCGACCTGCCAGTCCACATGTGTTTTGTGGATCTGGAGAAGACCTACGACTGTGTCCCCCGAGGGGCTCTGTGGGGGGTACTGCGGGAGTATGGGGTGCCGGGCTTGTTGCTCCGAGACATTCGGTCTCTGTTCAACCAAAGTGAGAGCTGTGTCCGCATTCTCGGCACAAATTCAAGCACGTTTCCAGTGGGTGTTGGACTCCGCCAGGGCTGCCCTTTGTCACCGATCCTGTTTGTGGTTTTCATGGACAGGATTTCTAGGCACAGCCATGGTGAGGAGGGTGTCCGGTTTGGGGACCTCAGTGTCGCGTCTCTGCTTTTTGCAGATGATGTGGTGCTGTTGGCTTCATCAGACCGTGACCTTCAGCACGCACTGGAGCGGTTTGCAGCCTAGTGTGAAACGGCGGGGATGCGGATCAGCACCAAGTCCGAGGCCATGGTTCTCAGCCGGAAACCGGTGGAGTGCTTCCTCCGGCTTGGGGGGGAGTTGCTACCTCAAGTGAGGGAGTTTAAGTATCTCGGGATCTTGTTCACGAGTGATGGGAAAATGGAGCGCGAGATGGACAGGCAGCTGGGTGCAGCGTCAGCAGTTTTGCAGGCACTGTACCGGACTGTTGTGGTGAAGAGGGAGCTAAGCCGTAAGGTGAAGCTCTCTGTATACCAGGCCATCTACGTTCCAACCCTCACCTATGGTCATGAGCTCTGGGTAGTGACTGAAAGGACAAGATCGCGGGTACAAGCGGCCGAAATGAGCTTCCTCCGCAGGGTGGCTGGGCTCAGCCTTAGAGATAGGGTGAGAAGCTCGGACATCCGGAGGGAGCTCGGAGTAGAGCCGCTGCTCCTTCGCGTCGAAAGGAGCCAGTTGAGGTGGTTTGGACATCTTATTCGGATGCCTCCGGTGAGGCTTCCCTTGGAGGTATTCCGAGCACGTCCGCCTGGGAGGAGGCCCCGGGGAAGAACCAGAACCCAGAACCCGCTGGAGGGATTATGTATCTCGTCTAGCCTGGGAACGCCTCGGGTCCCCCAGGATGAGCTGGAAAACGTCGCTGGGGGGAGGGACGTCTGGAACGACCTGCTTCGTCTGCTGCCTCCGCGACCCGACCCCGGATAAGCAGAAGATAATGGATGGATGGATGGATGGTACATTTTGGAGTTTTAGGCCTTTTGCAGTGTTAGGGAGCTAAGGAGGTTGGCAGCTTTTTTACATACAGTATATGGCAATGCTAACATTTGGAGAAATGTTCTTTTTCACCTCAACTAGGCGCTTGTGGTAGCAATCCACAAGCTTCTGGCAAGCCTCTGGTTGCATCTTTGAACATTAATTTTGACAGAATTCAACTAGCTTTGTTTAACTGACACAGACTAGCTTCCTCATCACAGTCCACAGGTGTTACAGGAAGCATAGAGACACAGGTGCAGACAGGGCAACACACGGCACACCAATGTTCAATAGGAAAAAAACAATTTATTACTAACTCAATCAAAAACAGTACAAAGGAGATCGACAGCTAACAGCTGGACATGGATGCAATAAACACTAAACTAAGTCGAATAACTAATAATACTAATAACAGAATAACTAAACCTAAAGAATCTTCTTCTAGCCTATACAGCGCAAATAAGGGATGAATCAAAACTCAAAACACCAGCAAGGTGGCATATAGGTGCACATAACTAAGATAGTGGCAGAATACAAAAACAGAAACTCAGAACACTGGATAGGCAAAACTACCGATTTTAACACAGAACGGCAGTAAAAGCGAAACTACTGATTTTAACACAGAATGCCAGATTTAGTGAAATGTATGGTTCTCTGAGTGAAGAGACTATCTCTCCACCCACTTACATATTTCATATGTATGGGAATGACCCCCCTGCTCGTCACGGTATGTGGATACTTCTTTAATACACAACGGCTTGCCTGGTCATGCCCCAAAGGTTACCTATAAAGCACCTGTGCTGGCGTGAAGTCACTGATAGTTTTGATCGAAACGTGTCTCCCAATGGCCAAAAGAGCTGGAGAGATAGTCTCTTCACTCAGAGAACCAAGGTTACAATGTAACCATACGTTCTCTATCGTCTCGAGACTATCTCTCCACCCAGTTACATATTTCATATGTATGGGGTAACTCTTTAAGACACACCATGAGGAGGCGGTGCAGCCCAAACAAGGTATGTGACAAATGCACGATTTGCAAATGTACACTTATTCACATATCAACCAGGCAGAGGCCCTGGACAATGCAAAGACCAAGTCTGAGAGGCAGAAGGGCTGCTCAGGCCAGTCCGCAATATGCCAAACTGGTGTCAGCAACACAGTCAAAGGCCAAGATGAAACCGCAGAGCTGTAAACAGAGTGGCCACTCAGATCAACTAGCACGTTGCTAAGCTGACCAGGGGAGACAATAAAAGTGGACAGAGGCCTGGCCGTCCATTGGTAAGTCAGACCCAGCACCCACTCCCAAGGAGGATCTGGCTGCTGGATGAGACAAAAGTGGATCGAACTGACCATGTGGCTGCTGCACATATGGCAGCGAGAGAGGCTCCCTTCCACAGAGCCCATGTGGCAACCACACCACAAGGTGAGTGTCACGCATACCCAGGATGTGACTGGCACACCTGGGAAACACGCATCTCCTGAATGGTTTCCACGATCCAGCAGGACAGACAAGACTTCAAATGGGAACTGGACTACCCAATTTGCTGAAGCCAAAGAAGACGAAGGCTGGCCAGTTTTCATGACAGACTGTCTGCACTGTATGCGCTCCGCCAAAGGACAGAGCACGGCTAAAACTCGTGCTGGTCCTCTTCTCTAGAAGAGGCAAGTGACTGCAGGTCAACCGACAGAGACAGGTGGAATTCAGATCAAGCCTTCAGGCCTTCACACCAAGTTAGGACGAAGGACTACACCTGACCCCTCAGAAAAAACCCACAGCAGTCACCATTAGCCTGGCAGAGGTTGTGTCCAATAGAAATGCGGTTCTGAAGAGAGCTTGTTTTAGATCAGAAATGCTGAAATGGATACTGAAGCACATTACAGACTATGCCCAAGACCCATTGAGGGACTGAAATCTAGTCGTGTGTCACCACTACACCTTGCAGGGTAGTGGACAGACCTCCCTGTCTTCAGTTAAGACAGTACGAACAGCAGGAGTCCCTGAGCTGCTGAGGAGAGGTCCATCTGGTGAAGACCACACCAAGTGGTAAATACCCCGCTAACCATACAGGTTGGCAGCCCCTGTGGACGCCGACCAGACCTGATAAGTAGTTTTCACCACAGGCCACACACAACGAGCCCACAGGCAGGAACCAGTTCCTTTCAGAGGTCAGGTTGCCAATCTGGGCTCAGCCAAGAAGAGATGAAACAGGGTCTCGTCAACCTAAGACAGCAGGTCTGTCCCAAAAAGGAAGCTTCCAAGGAGTCTAATTTGAGAGAGGCGCATCACCATGACCATCACAAGTGGGGCCAAAGAGAGGCCACAAAAATCAGCCCAACTCATTCTGCCTGAATCCTTAGAGAAGGGGCTGGAGAAGCATGAGAGGAGAGAAGGCTCAAAGCAGATTACAGGGCCACATTTGCGCCAGGGTGACTCATGGGTCACTATCCCATGAGGGAAGAAGAGTTGACAATGTGCTGACTCTCCGGAAGTGAAAAGATTGAACCTTTGCCCTGACAGAGCGATGTCAAGTCTCCTTAAGCCCCCTGAGCACAGAGTCACCACTCCCTTGGGAGTGGAGTCCATCTTGCCATGACTTCTGCCGCTGTGTTCAAAGTTTCTGTCACATGTGTGACTGAGTAAGCAGAAGAGGGGTGAACGCTCTGCCACAGTGTGGTTGCCAAACTGCATATTGATAGGCGCTGCAGTCGCTATGCTGGCTTTCCTGGCAATGATGTGGTGACCTTCCAACCTTGGTAGTAATCAGCCATAGAGGAAGGAGCTCTACGCTGCAGGATGTCACACACCGGGTCAATGGGCAGCAAGTCCAGAACCTGTTGACCCCAGAGATAGCACAGCCCATGCTTCGGCCTACTGTAGAAGCATCTGTAAAGACCAGCCAGCAGTGGACCACAGGTCCTAGAAAACTCCCCTTAGCTTTGTTTTGCTGAATCCCTCCACTAGCAGGGGAGTAGGAAAACCCAGAGAGCCACCCCATGGTCTAGAGAGGCCCCTGTAAACAAAGCCTGTAAGTTCAGCAGATATCTCCGGACAAGCTGCATACACAGGAAGGGGGAGAGAGCTGTTTTGCATCATTAGGCCTGTGAGTAAAGACAGAGGCCCCAGTTGGCTAAGGACTAAGGCAGAATTAGAAGGTCTGCCCCCTGTCTGGAACTAGGAAACCAGTTGCCCTCCTAAAGTCCAGAACCAAGTTCAGAATTGTTTATGCCTGATGCTTGCCAAAGACCAACTATATAATAACAAGCCACTGCCCCGAGCCTTGCATATGTCCCAAGAGGATAGCCACATGACAGTGACATCTGTCCTCTGAGTTCATGCAGACCAGCTGAGGGAGGAGATAGACGCCCGCTGTCAGCTGTCCCAGTCTGCACTTGTCATGGACTGCCGCTGAGAGCGTTATCAGGCTATCACAGGCAAAATGCTCCAGGGGCATTCAGGTGTCAGCAGAGTGATGCTGGCTCAGCTGGAGTAATAGTCCTGCACCTGTTGTTTAGCAGACTAGAAAGTCTGCGATCAGAAAGGGTGCCACGAGTGCTTTGCTCCATGAGCAATATACCAGTATAGGGAAACAGAGCTGCAACAGCTGGTTCTTCCGCAGGCGCAGACCCCTCCGCCGGCCAAGTGGCAGGCGAGGACACAGCCCCAGGGGAGAGTGTCCCCACCTCTCGCCCACCCGGCCGGGAAGCCCGTGCCCAGCAGGGATCTCACCAAACATATGAGCCTGCGATATCATGAGCCATGTGCTGGAAGGGGATCACAGTGATAGTGAAAACCTCTCTTTATTTTGATGGATGCGGGCCTGACTAGGCTGGAACACAATCTACCTTCTGCTGCTAGCCAAAACCTTTTCTTAACACAAACTACCACTGAGTGTGTTAGCGGACCACCATAGCCATATGCCTCGGTGGCATTCAGGCATCAGCAGAGAAATTTCACCATGACTGAAGGAAAGTTTCCTCACCTGCTGTTTAGCTGACAAGGAGTCTGCATTTAGCAGGGGCCCCAACTAGTGCGTTAGCCTACGGACCCGTAAGCAATACACTGGTCAAGAATCACAGTCAATGGTAATGCTTTTCTTTTTCAAGCTATACCGGCTTGACCTGGCTGGAACAGAATTCCTGCTATTGGCTGATGTAAAGTCTGCACTCGACATAAGCTCCATCAAGCATGTTAGCTTACGAACCTGCAAGCAATATGCTGGTATTGGAAATCACAGCCACGGGAGCTGCAGAGTCTGATGGCCAGGTTCTGGGGATTGTGAAGCAGGGGGAGGATGCTTTGAGGACCCCTGCGCCTTAGTAGCTGCTCTACCTCCTCAAATTCGTTGGTGATTATCATGCCTCTAAAATGGCTTCAGCCAAGTCCTCTAGTGAGCCACCAGATACACTATATTACCAAAAGTATTTGCTCACCCATCCAAATGATCAGAATCAGGTGTTCTAATCACTTGGCCTGGCCACAGGTGTATAAAATCAAGCACCTAGGCACGCAGACTGTTTTGACAAACATTTGTAAAAGAATAGGTCGCTCTCAGGAGCTCAGTGAATTCCAGCGTGGAACTGTCATAGGATGCCACCTGTGCAACAAATCCAGTCGTGAAATTTCCTCGCTCCAAAATATTCCACAGTCAACTGTCAGCTTTATTATAAGAAAATGGAAGAGTTTGGGAACAACAGCAACTCGGCCACAAAGTGGTAGGCCACGTAATGCTGAGGCGCATAGTGCAAAGAGGTCGCCGACTTCCTGCACAGTCAATTGCTGCAGAGCTCCAAACTTCATGTGGCCTTCAGATTAGCCCAAGTACAGTACGCAGAGAGCTTCATGGAATGGGTTTCCATGGCAGAGCAGCTGCATCCAGGCCGTACATCACCAAGTGCAATGCGAAGCACCGGATGCAGTGGTGTAAAGCACGCCGCCACTGGACTATAGAGCAGTGGAGACGCATTCTCTGGAGTGATGAATCACGCTTTTCCATCTGGCAATCTGATGGATGAGTCTGGGTTTGGAGGTTTTCAGGAGAACGGTACATTTCGGACTGCATTGTGCCAAGTGTGAAATTTGGTGGAGGAGGAATTATGGTGTGGGGTTGTTTTTCAGGAGTAGGGCTTGGCCCCTTAGTTCTAGTGAAAGGAACTTTGAATGCTTTAGGATACCAAAACATTTTGGACAATTCTATGCTCCCGACCTTGTGGGAACAGTTTGGAGTGGGCCCCTTCCACTTCCAGCATGACTGTGCACCAGTGCACAAAGCAAGGTCCATACAGACATGGATGACAGAGTCTGGTGTGGATGAACTTGACTGGCCTGCACAGAGTCCTGACCTGAACCCGATACAACACCTTTGGGATGAATTAGAGCGGAGACTGAGAGCCAGGCCTTCTCAACCAACATCAGTGTGTGACCTCACCAATGCACTTCTGGAAGAATGGTCAAATATGCCCATGAACACACTCCTCAACCTTGTGGACAGCCTTCCCAGAAGAGTTGAAGCTGTAATAGCTGCAAAAGGTGGACCGACATCATATTGAACCCTATGGGTTAGGAATGGGATGGCACTTAAGTTCATATTTGAGTCAAGGCAGATATGCAAATACTTTTGGTAATATAGTGTATGTCTGATGCACAGCGGCAATGTTCCTGTGCCTACTGAAGCAATTTAGCTGCAGTCGCTTCAGTAAATGGTCCCAGTTTCCTTCTAGGGCTGGGATTGCCGAAGGTGGTGTCTGGTAACCAACAATTCACTTTAATAATGGAGGAGGTACATGAAGGGCCATACAAAGCTCATCACTCTACTTCAACCCCCAGAACCTTCCAGCACCTGATGACACAGGCGGTGAAGGTGGAGGGACACAATGGGCTCCAGTGTTAGCCAATTGGGCCTGCATAGCCGTAGCTCTATTTCGCTCTGCAGGCAGGCCATCCAAAACCCTGCAGCTGCTGTGCCCAGAATGGAGCTGTTGGTGCAATAAACTGCTTACACACCAAGTTCCAGAAACCACACTCAGAAGACTGGTTGCCCTGTCAATATCCTCCTTGAAATTGCTGCCCACAGGACAGGTCATTCTCTGTGGAAGAGAAGAGGGCCTCTCCATTCACATCCTCCTGCTCCTGTTTCCACTCACCTCCACTCCTGGAGTGCGAGTAGAAAGTGCGTCAATACTGTGGGCTCCACCATGGGGATGGACTGGATGCTAATCAAGGCCCTGAACACTCCCCGTTTTTCTTTAGTGGTCTCTCTATATATTTTTTTTCGCCTTTGCTCTGTGAAGTGCAAAATAAAAAACAAAAAACAGGGGGAACCTATGCACTTTACTCCCAACTGGGCTTCCCTGGTGCAAACAGACGTCATACAACAGTCCATGCAAAATTATGGGCTCTCTGCTGATAATAGCGCATGTTGGTGATCCAAACACACCTATCATGGTTATCATCAAGAAATGGAAACTCCACAAACCACACAAAAAGTCTTTAAGGGCTTGCCAGTTGAAAAACCACACTATCACGCACCTATTCAGGGGGCGGGGACTGGCAACAATGGGGAGGTGCTTACTCCCTTGTTTACACTGACTATGTGGGAATTCAGTGTAGCTTCATGCAAAGTTAACCTTGTGGAGTAAAATGCCTATGCCAAGGAGTTGAGCAGGCGTCATGCAATACAGACTGTCTCTGAGCACGTTAGCAGCATAGCAGCAATACACTCCAGTGGCATTCAGGCGGCGGCAGAGAGACGCTGGCACGGCCGGAGGAAAGTTTCATCAGCTGCTGTTTTTCCAACTGGAAGTCGGCGCCCAACAGGACTACCACTGAGCGCGTTAGCCACCCTGCGGTGATACGCTCCAGCGGCATTCAGGCGGCCGCAGTGAGATGCCATCACGGCCGGAGGAAAGTTTCATTAGCTGCTCTTTTTCCAACTGGAAGTCGGTGCTCAACAGGACTAGCACTGAGCGCGTTAGCCACCACGTGGCAATACGCTCCAGCGGCATTCAGCCGGCCGTAGTGAGACGCCATCACAGCTGGAGGAAAGTTTCATTAGCTGCTGTTTCGCCGACCAGAAGTCGGCGCTCAACAGGACTACCACTGAGTGCGTTAGCCACTCCGCGGCGATACGCTACACCAGTGTCTAGGTATCCCAGAGAGATGCAGTCACAGCTGGAGGACAGTTTCCTCACCCATTGTACAGCCGACTGGAATCGGAGCTCAGCGGGGATTCCACCGAACGTGTAAACTGCCTGCAGCGATACGTCGGTAAGAATCACAGTCGTGATAATGCCTTCTGTGAAAATCGGCGCTCGACCAGGACTGCCGCTGAGCACGTGAGCTGCCTGAAGCGATACGCTTCAACGGCATCCAGGTATCGGCAGTGAGACGCCGACACAGCCGGAGGAAAATTCCTCACCGGCTGCGCAACCGACCGGAGTCGGTGCTCAGCGGGGATTCCACTGAACGTGTAAACTGCCCGCAGCGATACGTTGGTAAGAATCACAGTCATGATGTTTGGATACTGGCTCGACTGGGCTGGAACTGAGGAAATATGAGGGTGGCGGGTGGGCCCCCATGCCCTGTGCCTCCCGGTCTTGTCCTTGGCGCTCTGGGGGTGTCGGTTGCTGCCTTCTCTTGGTCTCTAGGTCCGCGTGCTTGTCTGCAGCCCGGGCGGTCTTCTGGGCGGTGCCTCCTGGTGCTCCCCCTGCCCGGGGTGTGGGGGCACTTGGCCGATCTGGCCCTGCTGACTCGTGGTAGTCGCTCTGGGCTTCGGTGTCCATCACACCTGCATGTTTGTTCAGGGCTTACCAACTCCTGTCGAGTCCCCTTTCTGAGAGTTGATGGGACCCGCCTGATTGTGCGGAGTCATTTTCCAGACTTTGCACTAACCTCACGCCCTTTATACATTTCTCTCTCACTCCAGTCCCTTGACGTCCTAACTCTGCATACTGTCAGGATTTCTGGTTTCCAATTCGTTTCTGTGTTGACTATTTGTTCCCAATTTTCAGATGTGGGATCAGTTGTTGGGAATGCACAGCACTCTTATAGGATTCAAATAGCACTGCCTGTCTGTACCCACCCTGTTTGTCTTGTCTTGTCCTGTCCTTCATTTGTTTCCCCCTCAATTCACTGAGGTGCTGCACTGCCCCCTCTGGCTCATGATAGAAAAATTCAATAAAGAATGATAGCTTAGTCCCAGGGGTGGCCGGTGATGGTCACGCATGTGCACAAAATATTAATATATTTTGCTGCAAGACTAAAATATGCATTGATCTCATTAAAGTTGACCCCCTTCTGTGGTGTTATACGTTGAGTATAAATGCAGACAAAAAAAAAAAAAGGAAATATGTAACTGGGTGGAGAGATAGTTACTACTGATTTTAACACAGAATGCCAGTAAAAGCAAAACTACTGATTTTAACACAGAAAGCCAGTAAAAGCAAAACTACTGATTTTAACACAGAACGCTGTTACGGCAAACACTTCTCTACAATAAAAAAAAAGCACTCGGCGAACATAAACTATCACTTAGGCTTACTAGTGAACTGCCTGCTGGCCAGGGAGGTGGTTGACATCAGGCAGCTGTGGTTGCATGGTGTGGAAAGGCAGGAGGTGAGCCCGAGAAGAACCAGGTGGGGATGGTGCATGGGAAATCCAGTGGTTCTGGCAGCAGTAAGCAGGTGGTAAGGTTGTACAGCTGTGAGCGGCTCTGAGTCAAGTTGCTATATCACGGTCTGACGTCGAATATTGAACTCAGCCAGGCTTTATGGGACAGACAATCAGGTGCAGGTGAAGGGCTCAGCCACAGGTGTCCTGAATTGGCTAATCAGCCAGGTGAGGGAGAGACTGCCACTTAGCAGAGGGAGTGGAGGCCATGACAACAGGTTCTTTATGTGGTATAAGTCATGACTTTGGGAAGGCCAGTTTAAAACCTGAAGTCAAAGATTTAACCATTTCTGTACCATACACATTTTGGATGTGTATTTGGAACCATTGTCTTGTCAGAACACCTAGCTGTGTGCAAGACCCACACAGACTGATTATTTTATGTTTCCCGAAGAAGAAAAAAAAATATTTACTAGCTTTTATAAATCTCCAACCCCATATTAATGTTAGAAGCTTTTAACGATACCATGACCTTCTTTAGCTAGTGGAAATGGCTCAGATGCCAACAGAGGAATTAACTGTGAAGCTTCAGTCCTTTTAGAAAAGTGGTTATATACTATATAAATGTTCATATATTTCATGACCACCTGTTATCACATGAGCAAAGTTCCACACTTAGGTCATCAGATGAACAAACAAAGCATGAGTCAGGGGATGGATACAATTTTCAAGTCACTGGATAACTCCTTCGGAGGAGTCATAGGTGTCTTGGTGGCCTCTCTCACTAGTCTCCTTCTTGCACAGTCACTCAGTTTTTGAGGATGGCCTGTTCTCAGCAGATTTACACACATACCATATTCCTTCCATTTCTTAATGATGATTATCAGTGACTTGGACATTTTTTTGACTCATCCCCTGGCTTTTCAATTACATTTTCACTGAGTTGCTTGAAGTGCTCTTTTGTCTTCATGGTGTACTAATTCACCAATCAGGAGTACTGATTCACCAATAAAAGGAGAAAAGTTCGAAGGAAGATAAATACTTTTTATAGGAACTACATCTGCTTTACTCAGCTGTGCTGCAGAACATCATTGTCATCACATGAACTACTGGATGTGTTAATGTGGCTCATGATTTTTATTTCTTTTAAGGCCATGTTTGAGCTTGTTACCTCAGAAGCATCCTACTACAAGAGTTTGGAAATTTTAGAGACGCACTTCCTACGTAACCCGGTTTTAATCAACACCCTCAGCCAATCTGACATGCATTTTCTGTTCTCCAACATCGAAGAAGTCATGAAAGCCAGTGAAAGGTAAGAAAGGGTCTTGGTTACTACAAATTAGTGTACAATTGAAGTTTGCATTTCAACTTTGAAGTTTCAGTCCAGCAGCTGTTGTGTCATATCCCTGGGTAATGTTTTTTTATTTTTCAGGTTCTTGATGGATCTTGAGCACCGAATTGAGGAGTCTATTTTGATTTCTGATGTTTGTGACATTGTTTATCACCATGCAGTAGAACACTTCAGTGTCTTCATTAAATACGTCATAAACCAGGTGTACCAAGAGAAGAACTACAGACGCATTTTGTAAGTACCTTATTTCTTAAAATGATTAGAAATATTTATCAAAATATATTGTTATTTTTAAAAAAAACTGGACTGCATTTTAGCAGTGAACATTGTGGCCTGCTAGACTATTTGTGATGAATACATGCCTGAGAGAAGAGAAGCGTGAGAAAGCATCTTAGGAAAGTACAGTCAATATTGCTCTTTGTTTATGTCTGTGAATGTTTCTTTTCAGTAGAGAACAGGTTGGTTTTGATCATGACAAATATGATGTGCAGGGTGTGGCTGACTAAGAGTATAATGCCAATGTCCTTCATCAACCACACATACCTGAATGACAAGATTTCCCACACAGTGCAGGGCAGGTATCTTAGACAATAAATAGAAACTGTGATGGCAGCTGGGAAAACAATCTGCTGGTTATTTAAATGAAATACAAAGTGTGTTCTGGAAATCACCTATGTCTAGTTTATTAACTAACATTTTGGAGTTGTACCACTAAGACAGTCTAGTAGGTGGTTTGTAGATGCGGATTACATTTTGCTGGTCTGTTCACATTCAGGGCGTTAGGAATGCCAAGATTAATCACTTGTCACAATCACATCAGTAGCCAAAGGATCAGTGTGGAAATGTTAGGTATGTGTTTAAGGAAGGCCATAACAAAACTGTTTTAAAAAAGACCTTGTCACTAATAATTACTGTAATGGGTGACAAGAGCTGCTTTCTTTCCCTCACTATTTTAAAGTATGTGGCTTTCTAATTCAAGTTGACAGGTTAATGCTTTCACTTCTGGTCGTTCCAGCACAGATTTCCAGACTGCATAACATAAAGCAAAAGTGATTTGCTCTTTTACTGTATCGATGTCTTGTTTTTCTAAATGAGATTTGAGAAAAATTATACACATAGTTTAAAGACCCCTCCATTGAAAAAAATGAATGATGAAAATGAAGTTTATCACCTCATAAACATGTCCATATGGTGTTTTTATAATGTGCTGGAAGAGACATTAGTGAAATAAGCAGTCAAAACCTTGGCTGAACCTGTAAAACACAGATTCAGACTTCCGGGGTCTCATACATTAAAAAAAGGACAAATTCTGCCATCCCTTGTCAGTGTAAAGAGTTTGCATGTGGGTAGGGGAAAGAGGCAAGAGAAGCAGGAATTCTGTAAATCTGCACAAAATACATCAAAGAGAAGATGTAGTATGTGCTTGTGTAATGGAGCTGTATCGTCAAATGTTCAAAGCATTGTTGTCTGAGAATGCTGAAGCAGATATGAATCACAAGTAGAATTGCAAGTGTGAATGGCTTCATTACAAAGCAGAAAATGCAATAAAGTAACTTATGTCACAGAAATGGCAGCAGAACAAACAATTGCTGTCAACAAACCAGCAAAAAACTGGCAGAATTTTCACAAGAGCCTGAGTTTAACTGGTAGTTGAGTCTTTGTTCTGGAGGACAGTGTGGGCTTGAACTGGTTCTTTATTGTTGGTCTGTCGTTGGCATCAGGTGATCCAATCCCCTGTACAGTCGTCCTCACTCCTGCAATGAGGTTACACAGCAGCAAGCCACAGTCATAGCCAATAACAGAGTAAGAGAGAGAGAGGGAGAGGTGCCAACTGGGCAGCGCTGGACACAGAAGCAGAGGGCATGACAGTTGTGTTGTGTTACTATGAATGTGTGTCCAGAGAGGGAAACCAGGCATTTCGGGAGGCTATGGCTGCACTAGAGAACCATCCGCGTGTCCGGGGACTGTCCTTTACATCTTTCCTCATCCTTCCTTTCCAGAGGATCACAAGACTCAAGCTGCTTGTACAAGTGAGTGAACCAACATGAGTTAATTCTATACTGTACAATAAAATGCCAAGCTCTGATGGTATGTGTCATATTCACAGTAATCAACAGTGCCATGATGCCACTGTAGAACCTTTCCGTTGATTGTATTTGGCTTTGTTTCTCTACACAGAATATCCTGAAAAAAGCTGAGGAAAACTCTGAGAGGGAAACAAATGCCATCAAAGCACATCAGCAACTGGAGCAGGTAAGCACTATTCAAGAGCTGGAGAGTGAGCAGGATACCGGGGTTCAGGGCAGGATGCAAGGCAGTGAGCTGGAAACTAGAGCAGGGGAAGAGCAACTGAAATGCATAGGAGGCAGGTGGTGATAGGAACTCCAAAAGGCAGAGACTGAGGTCCAAAAACAGGAAAAATGTGGTTGCGCTAAAAAAAGAAAACAAGCAAAAACCATAGCTGGGGAGTTAAGGTAAAACACAAGCTAGATGAGGGCTGAATACAGAGCAAGTGTATATACAAGGGCTGGTTGGAAAGTTTGGCAGCTCTACTAGTTTTTTGTGGTGGATTATTTTTTTTAAATTACAATGCTCATTTCCTGCATGCAAATCTTCCATGACAGCAATTCCATCCGTCACTATTTTGAGGGAACACTGAAGCTGTTTCTTTCAGCTAGCCCTGCCCACGACAACTGTAATTGGTCTAATAAAATACTAAGAAGCCAGAGTGTTTTTTCCTCTATAGCAGAATAATAATGTAGTGCAGCCATGCACTCTGTTTCACAGAATAGGCTGGTTAAAGTGAGACTAGTATGGGTTGATAGAGGAAGCTAGAGTAAAACAAAGACCATAGAACTGCTGCTTGTTCTCTCCATGGATGTGTCTGGATCTGGAGCTCAACATCCCTGATCTGCAGCAAGTGGCCTTACCACCTGCTGTCCTCCCATCCCCACCCCAACCTCTCCTGCTATCCCTCCCTTCCTCTCTCCTCTTCCCCACTCCCAACCCAACCGGTCGAGGCAGATGGCCGCCCTCCCTGAGCCTGGTTCTGTCAGAGGTTTTTTTTCCCCCTTCCCTACCATGGGGGGTTTTTGGTTCCTTCCCACTGTCACTGATTGCTTGCTCATAGGGAATCCAAAAGCATCTTTGGATTGTTGGGTTTTCTGTTTTCTGTTTCCTGTTTTTCTGTTTTCTGTTTTCTGTTTCCTGTTTTTCTGTTTTCTGTTCTTGTTACAATGTTTAGCGCTATGTGACGACTTATGTTGTAAATATGTGCTATATAAATAAAACTGAATTGAACTGAATAGAACAAGGCTCAGATTTTCTCAAGTTATGACTTCAAAAAGGAAGACTGATTTCTTTGCAATCAAACCAATCAGAGTCAAGCTGGTAAGTGCAAAGGATTCAAAAATGATATTGCTCTATTGATTATCATTTTTATTTACATTCATTTGCAACATGAGGCCACCATCTAAAATTCATTGGGGCAATTGCCAAAACTCAAGGAAAGCAGGTATGCTTTCTAATCACATAAAGAGATAAGGTAACACAAAGACACATTCATACAAAAAAGAAATATTTTCGTGGCAGCATCACACTCACCATAGTACCTTAAATAAGGATTTGTTATGAAACTCTTGTGTATTACTTAGATTTGCTGCAGTGTGCATCTTTTTTTAGTTTCACATATATCATTTTTTTCCAGCATTCTGGCTGTGATTGACCACGTTGTGGTTGACAATGTGGACTGCATGTTTTACACATTCTACAACATTAAGTACGAATTATGGGATATAATGTCATGTAATATGTGAATGTTATGGAATAATGGTTCTTAATTGTGTCTTTGTCAGATTGTAAAAGAGTGTAACGAGGGGGTGCGGAAAATGAGTCGCACTGAGGAGCTTATCAGCATTGAGAAAACACTGGAGTTTAAATCCAAGGTAAACTAAGTTTTACTGACTTCCATTTTCAACTGTATTGAAGTCAAAAAGTATTGTTTCTTTATGGTGCAGTGCAGATTTTAGGGCTTTGTGCCCATAGTATTTTGACACTTTTTAAAAACATCTTTTAAAGAGCTGTAGCTAAGGAAGCAGAGCCATAATTGTATGGTTGGCACTTAAAATGCTGGCTCCTCCTGGCCACATGTCCACAGGAAAGACACAGAACCAAGGCTGATGCCGTTCAGGTACAGCTAAGGGGATTTCCAATGCCAAGAAGGGGTTTCACAATATACCGGTGTTAATAATAACCATAATATTTGAAAAATTAAAGATTGATGTAATAATTCAGATGTGGGAATATTGTAAATAATCAAACTCCAGTAATTATCTAGCTGACACTCAACATAAGAACAACATATAGTACACTCTTGGTTACAGGCTTTCTGTCCATCTACGTACATTCAAAATACAAGTGTAGGGCACTTGTACTTTGAATGTCATTTATTTTCCTAAAAGGTGACAAAACACACAATCTGGCTAATGCTAATGGTCTGTTAAGTGTGCTACTAACATGGTGTTGCAAGCTCAACAAAGTGAGGTAACAGAGCAAAGTAGAAGTAGGGTCATTTTTTCACAGACAGCTTTACAGTCTGACACCACCAAGAGTAGTTGCCCCCTTCTGCCTGGCAGGAAGAATACAAGTTTAAAGCACTTCCAAGTTGACTTCACTTTTCAGGCACAGAGACTACGTTCATCATTTATACATAGTCTACGAAGGGGACCACTTCATAAAGCTTGTTGGGAGCATGAAAAAGAATGCAACACTGTTATCAAAGAAAACAATGACTGCTTTGGCAAAACTAAAATATAAGACATGTGATCTTTAACCTTTTTGTCACTATTTATTTGTGCTATTTTATAGTTTAGATTTTTTTTGGAATTTGTTCTACAATATAGAAAACAGAAAAAAATTCCTTGAATAAGTAGTAGTCGGTAATCAGTCCAAGCATATAATTGTTACAATATATAACTATTTTTATTATGCTACTTGTATTTTCTTAATGGGATTCTGTCCATTTTGGCTGAGCTGGCTCTAATTTTAAAGTGCCCTACCAAAGGTTTATTACTATGTTATGTTCGCCTCAAAAAGAAGTGGGAGGTGTTGTGCTCTCACATGATTAATGCTAAAATCAACACTGTAGATTCTGTGCACCTACAGGTGGTTATAGAGGTCACACATATGCAAATATTAATGCTGTGTATATCTTATTTATCGTAATGTCTAAAATGACTATAGACATTTTAGACATTAACTCTAACCCATGCATCCCATTTTTTGACCTCTGTTAACCCCTATAGTCTGTGCCCATCATTTCCCATTCCCGCTGGCTGCTTAAGAAGGGTGAAGTGCAACTGATGGCTGGACCTAAGAGTACTAGGACCATGCGGAGCCGGAAGCTCTACCAACCAGTCTACTTGTTTCTTTTTAACAATCTGCTGCTGGTCACAAAGCGCAGGTAAGCAATTAGTGAGGTCTCACTGTGAAATCTTTTAAACAAATGCCTTTTTTTCTCTTTACACTCACTTTCCACTTTATTAGATACTTTATC
Source organism: Dascyllus trimaculatus (assembly GCA_024666655.1). Lineage (NCBI taxonomy): Eukaryota > Metazoa > Chordata > Actinopteri > Pomacentridae > Dascyllus > Dascyllus trimaculatus. The sequence continues at coordinate 651,771 of CM045453.1, read as the reverse complement.
TAAAACTTACACAGTCTAACACAACAGCTCTACAGTAACCCAAACTTTATGAAAATCAAAATGTCCAGTTTTTGCATACAGAAACTGGACATTTTGACAAGAAGTACAGGTTGCCAAGAAGTCATCTTTTAACTTAATAATAACCAGTGATAACTTTTACAGCCAATATTACATTCTTCAGTTTTAGTTTCAGTTCTCTGACAAAAAATATTTTAAGCCTAACTCTCTTCCACATCCCTTTGCTCTGCAGTGATACAACAGATGGACTGTCTGCAGTAAATCTACTTAACATTACCATTTCCAAATTTTGCATTACAACAGTGATTAGTTAAATTTTCTATTTGTTTGTGTTGAAAATTACCATGTAATTTTTTAAATTCGTAAACGTAAAATGGAAAACAATTTGTGACAGTTCTTGAAATATTATGTATTTAGTTTTTCTTTCATTTTTGTCATGAAAAATACACTACCATCAAATATTCTGGGTCAAAATTTTTGTGGATGGAAATTATATACTGGAACATCTCAAACAGAATATTGTAAAAAAAAAAAAAATATTCATATCAGTTATTTAAGAAAGTGAAAATTCACTATATTCTGGACTGATTACGCTTAAAGTATAATGTTTCAACTATTTTTCTATTTCAGTTTGATAATTATAGCCTACAGCTCAAAGATTTAAGAGAACCTATCTCAAAATATCAGAATATTTCATTTTCAGTTTGAGTAAGTTACTATTCAAATAGTAAAAATACCATCTACTGTATCCGTCGGTCTAAGTCAGTACACACACAGTCACAATCATGGGGAAGACTGCTGACTTGAAAGTTGTCCAGAAGATGATCATTGACACCCTCCACAAGGACAGTAGGCCACAGAAGGTCATTGTTGAAAAGGATGGCTGTTGGCAGAGTGCTGCATAGAAGCATATTAATGCAAATCTGACTTGAAGGAAAAAGTGTGTTAAGAAAAGGTGCACAAACAACGGGGACGAGTGCAACTTCGGCAGGATTTTCAAGAAAGGTCGATTCAGATGAAAGTAAATTTTACATTACATTTGGAAGCCAGGGTCCTCGGGTGTGGAGGAAGAGTGACGTTTCTGCAGTCTATGATGGTTTGGGGTGCCATGTCACCTGCTGGTATTGGCCCACTGTGTTTTATTAGGTCCAAAGTCAGCCAGCTTGCCTGACCTGAACCCCATAGAACCCATATGGGGTACTGTCAAGAGGAAGACGCAAAACATCGAATCCAAAAATAGAGATGAGCTGAAGGCTGCTATCAAAGCAGTAGTCTGGGCTTAAAACACCTCAGCAGTGCCATGAGCTGACCACTTCCATGATGCAGTTTTTCATGGTAAAGCAGGCCCAACCAAGTATTGCATGTATAAATAAACATACCTTCCAGAAGCTGGGCATTTCTGTATTGTAAATTCTTTTATGATTGATCTTAGGAAATATTCAAATAACTTGAGATACTGGATTTCAGATTTTCATTTTCATATTAAAATAAAAAATGCTTAAAATATTTTACTTTATGTGTAATGAATATAGAATCTATGAAAGTTTATCTTTTAAAAATAGATTACAAAACCCCCTTTCCACAATATTCCAATTGTTTAAAATGTACTAGTACTTTGTGGGGTATGTTTCTTATTCAGTTAGCTGCATCACAAAATACATCCCCAAATGGCCATACCTTAATCAATAACTCTGTGAAACAGTTTCACCACAAAATGAAAGTTGTCTTTATAAAGTAAGCATTACTGTGGTACTGGTGTTTAGACTAGTTTTTATTTAAAAAATGAATCATCTGATTGTTGCACTGTGAATTACTTGTGAAGTAATTCACTCAACTTCTTATCAGTTCAGACAAGTTCCAGGTTCTTGACTCATGCACCCGGGCCATGTTAAGGACTGAAGATCTTGAAGACCAGGGCCAGCTGCTGGCCAATGTCTTTAATCTCAGGCTGCTGGAGAACCAAGAGGAGCGTCCAGTCAGCTACATGCTCAAGACATCCAGTATGTGAGTATATAAAGCAGAACAGCTTATAGTGTCAAAAAAGTATTCACTCCCTTTTTTTGCCTTTTACTGAATTTCATCATTGAATCTTGCAGAGCTTAAGCAAAACTGCTTGAGCTCTGTGGGGTTGCAGGGCTTTAGACTGAACAATCTTTTCTTGTCCAGCCTCAAATTCTTAACTGGATTGAGGCCTGGGCTGTGACTCAGCCTCCAGAACATTCACCTTGTTGTCTTCAAACCATTTCTGTGTAGTTATGGCATGTTCCAGGTCGTTTTCTTGCCTGAAAACAAATCTTCTCCCAAGGCGCAGTTCTTTTGTAGACCTTTGGCATTCTGTTGTCCTCCAATATTTCCCTATATTGTGCTTTACTCATTTTACCCTTTATTTTTACCACTCTCCCATAAAGCTTTGAATAGTGAAGAACAAGCGATTGAGTTAGTGCTCAGTGATGCAACGTTCGATAGTTTACATTAAAAAAAACTTGGCTATTTTGACCTTGGCTTGCTTTTCTTTGTGTTGAGAACATTCCTTTTAATTTTTGTAATGGAACTGTGTATGCTCCAGTCTCAATAAGTTTTTAGACAGGATTTAGCTGTCAGAGTAGCAGAGCAGGTTAACAGGAATCACCTAAACATACAGCCATACCCGTCACAGTTAAGTTTATGTGAAAAAGTTTCCAACTGTGAAGAGCAGTGAACTTGTAAAATGCAAAAAATGACTAATATAAATAAATGCACGCAAACCAATTCTTTTAGGACTGCAAATAATTAGGGAATGTGGTATTGTTAAAACTTAATTTTTGGTTTTGCTCTGACTTTTAAAATGTTTCAGTATTTAACTGTGGATTTGTTATTGGACAAATAATAAACATACCAGGAAACAACTTGAGTACAAGCTATCTCTAACTAGTTACTAATATGTACTAATATGTTTGATTTTCATATTTTAACTTCTTTTTTTATGTTTTAATTTTAACTGTGTTTTTTTAACCTTTCTCTTATCTGCACTGTAACTTTTATGTTTAAATTTTATATTTTAACTTCTTTATTAATCATGTTGTCTTAATGTTTGTGAAGCACTTTGAATCACCTTGTTGTTGAAATGTGCTATATAAATAAACTTGCTTGCTTGCTTACTAATCACTGGCATCCTGTGGGCAGGAGTGATAAGCTACGATGGATGTGTGCATTGACTCCTAATCGACGCACACGCTTTATGTCTACTAGTGCCCACCAACCAGGTGAGACAAAAGATGTCACACAATAGGAGAAGTCCTTAGTTCAGTGAATATGAACTCACTCTATCTTTGACATTTACTAGATTCTCCACAGGTGCAGTGTATTCAGTCATACTCATCTCAGGAGCCAGATGAACTTTCCACTGAGATGGCTGATGTTTTGAACCTCCTTGAGAGAACAGATGATGGTGTGTACATGCAAAAATCTGCTGGTGCTTGTCAAGAAAATACAACTGCAATTTTTGAGTTGAAGATTTTTTTTTTAAACTTGTTTTGTTTCCAGTTCTCTTTCCATCCTGTCCTGTCTTAATCTTTTTGTGCCTTCTGTATTTCAGGCTGGATGATGGGTGAAAGACTCCATGATGGTGAAAGGGGCTGGTTCCCTAGTCGAATAGTAGAGGAGATCCAGAGCAAGGAGGTCCGAGCTCAGAACCTGAGAGAGGCCTTTCGGATCCAACAGGCACATGAAAGTGGAGCAGGCCAAACTGGAGCCAGGAGTGGTTTAAGAGTGGGAAGACGCACCCCAAAAGTCTCCAGCTTCTCCAATCCTTGGACTGGTCAAATGGGGGACACCAGTGAAGTAAATCAGTGAATCAGTAACAATTATGAATGTCACTATTGAGAGCCATATGCACTGAGAGAAAATAATTGGGATACATGTCACTTCATTCCCATACAATGACAAGTCATTCCTTTGATCTTTACAGAAGTGAAATGTTTTAGAAATCACCAGTTTTCGTCTCAGTGATCAGGGAGAAGTAATCAAAGCGCTTCAGTCTATAACCTTGTGCAAGCAATCCTGCATGTCCCATAAATGTGTGATGAAGGTGTTTTGAGGCCCACATATTGTGGTGTGTAATGCATGGACTGCTTGGACCTGCAAAAACCATTAAATCCCTCAGCTGCATGGGCAGGTTTTAAAACTTGTTTTGTTAATTTAATTGTAAAATGCCTTTCAACACTGAATTACACACAGCCCCACATCATAAACATTTTGATCTTTTAGGGCTATATGACAGCAATACAGCCTTAAGAAAACACATAATCCGTATGGCAACACTTGCACCCCATGTAGAAACACTCTACTGAGAAAAAAAAACAAAACTATGTCATGCTGCATAAAATACAACCACCTACATACAGCTCAACTAAATACAAACTGGTCATAGACTAGTAATCAGCAAAAGGTTAACACTTGGTCAATAACAGTTATCAGCAATAACATTAAAATCATGCAATCACAATGTTAAAACTGACTAGTACACCTGGTCAGTTCATGAGGTCCAGAAGAAGAGTGGACCTCAAGAACTTCACAAACCATGCACCATAGAATGCCCTAGGTGTGCTCAGAATGTTTATCATTTTTTATTATTACTTGAAATGTTTTCTGATTTGAAAATCAGTCCTGTGCAACTCTGGTTGTGTCCTTTGTTTTGGCAGTGCATTTCTGTAACTGGTTGTGTTTTTTCCTTTGCAGCATATATTTTTTTTAGTGCTGCACATATGCTGTCAAGTTGATAAAGATGCTTTCTTTTATTGCAGTGCATTGAGCTTTTATGGCCACCATAACAGTGTGTACTAAAACAAATACATAAAAGTAAATATTAAAATCACCAATGACTATGTTTTTGAATGTTCAATATAAGTTCCTTTATGTTCTATACACCACTTAATCGTCTGTGGGATTATTTAACCTAAGCATGTCTTTGGGCAGTGGGAGGAAGCACTGGGTGAGAGTTCAGTATAAGTGAATCAGTTTAAGTGATACTTCACTCAAGAAGTATCCTTTGAGTACAAATGACTCAGAGAAAGATTTGGTAATATTTAGCTAGTTAGCATATTCAGATAGGTATCATATAACCAGAGTTGGCCCTAACCAATGTGGTGTCCCAGGCGAGATTTTAGATGACGCTCCATCCATCGGCAATTTACATACAGCTACAAAAGAAACTGAATAGTATTGTTTTTACCATTGTCTTTAGCTTATAAGGTAACATGTCACCCAATTTACATGCTTAACAAATTGCAAATAACACAAAAATATGAAATACAACATAGATACTCTTTCCTGTAAATAAGTGAATAAATAATAATAATAGTAATGAATTATGAATATAGCAATCAACATCAGTTTAAATAACCACACTGTTTGCACAAAGTAACTCCATACATAAGCTACATTATGTACATAGTTATTTACACTATAAATAACTATATACAAAAACTAAATAACTATATACAAAAGATATATAAAATACCTATATACAACTATATATGCAAAACTATGTACAAAAAGACATTTTACAGACCTCTAGTGGTGCTTTTTATTACTGCTTCCACTAGAGTGATAAACTAGGCCACCACTTACTCAGCCTCACTTCTCCTGCTACAACTGTACTTTCCTAGATTTTCTCCCAGCAAAGTCATCTGTGACATTATGCTATGACAACTCATTGGAGACCACATGATTTATGCTTATTATTGAAAGTCCACGGAGATGAGTTTGCATTATGGTAGACCTCAGGTAAGTTTTAATAAGTTTTTTGGTCTGCATTTATTCTCATTGATTGACACTACAAAGTGGGTGTCAACTTTTTATGAGATTGATGCAAATTTTAGTCTTGCATCCAAATATTTTAATATCTAGTACGTGTGTGCGTGACTGTTTAATGAGCTTAAGCTCAGAAAAACCTTCTTTCAGCAGCAGCCACTGTGACAGGGAGAGTTGCAAAGCTTCTTAGAGCAACCCACATGTTGGGATAAAATTCTGTCAGTTTCCTCTCATGCAGGAAAGTCAACAGATCCATGTTAGTCATATTTTTTGATGGCAGAGGTGAAAAATTGTCCGTTTCCATTGAAAGTTCAGTACTATCAATGTCTGGCTGGCTGTCATGGGTCAGAGCAGTGCTCGAGGTTTGACAATGTTTGAGAACCTCTTCTTTAGGAAGTTGAGGAGCACTCCAAATGTGTCTTTTACCTCTCCAAGGTTCTGAAATCTTTCATCAATAGAGGAGATGGCTGTATCCACAAGCATATTCAAAAATGTAGTTTCCATTATTCACAGTGCATCCTCAATGGGCTTATCTTGAGACTCATAGCCAAAGTATCTTTTGTAGTTCTCAGCTGCTTTTGTTTTAGTTTAGCCTCTGTATTCATTTCATTACACATTGCCTTTGCAGTTGTCTGTGCATCATACAAGCCAGTGTTTCTGTTGGACATGAGGGCATCTTTACTACAAATGATGTTACTATAATTTGTAGTAATATTAATTGGGCATTGCTTTACATTTGAATTAGTGTGAGCTTTTCCATTTTAAGAGTTAATAGTAATAATTACTTTTAATATAATTATATAGAAGGTGATTTTTTCCCCAATTTTGTGACGCCCCTGGAGGCCACAGCACCCGTACAATTTGCCTATATTGCCTAAGGGCCAGCTGGCTCTGCATATAGCAGATTTACAAGTTGCCCCGTCGCTCGCACTACCCTCTTAACCCCTGTTTTGCAAACCCCCTCTCTGTCCCCTTGTCATGTGCAGGAGCATGAATGTGCATGGGAACTTGCACTTTGTTTTGAATTCACAGAGCCAGGGCTGTGTACAAACACTGGACTTTCTTCAGTGCACAAACAGAATGGACACCTAGTGGACCATGAGACTATATTCAAGTGCAATATTTTCTATGGGCCAATCCATGGGTTGGTGATACACAGACACTTCATAGATCTACACACTCCAAAGACAGCCTTTTCGTGGAGAATCTCTACACACAGTAGCCTACTGAGTTTTAAGGTACATTAAAGACAGAAGAGGGACCTCAAAACCTTCAAATTTTGGTTTTTTGGTAACCTTATTCTCCAACTTTGTCTCATTTTGCCTCTGAAATTTATCAAAGCCAGTACCTGCACTCTGCTGCGTGCTGCATTTTCCTAGAAATTAGGTTTGGGGGTCAAGCACAGACATATGACACATGACTAAATAGACAAAAGTAACATTGTTTTCCAGCAATCATTGTCTATTACAAAGTAAAAACCCAAACAATGCCCACAATGTAACTGCAATTATATTATAGCATGTACTTAACTTAAATAGCAGATTAACCATGACAGGCAGATACCTTATTTATTTGGAGTGCGGTTATGACTTGCACCACTGTTGGCAAAATGTATTTGGAAAGAGGAGTGGTCTGCCCCAGCTTTAACATGTTGAAACAGCAGCAGGCCCTCTTGGGCCACAAGCCCCAGTATGGTTGTACTAGGTAAACTACCTGTATTTGTCAGGGTTGTCACAGTACAGATAATGCTTATAAAATATTTCATTATCTGGTCTACAAGACATGATTGTACCATCAACAGGCTATATGTATGGGCAGAAATGCTCTTGGCTGCCAACACAAGAAAGACACTAACATCACATGCTGGTATTAAATAGAAGTAAAACAACATGTATCATTATCCTCTGAAAACATTAAGCTGTTGCCTACTCAATTTACTGGGATGACTGTGTTAATACTATGTATTTCTTTTTTAACTTCAAATAATAATAATAATAATATTTTTTTAACTCTTATGTGACAGAATTAGAAACTAACTTGGAGATGTGTCTACGTAAAATAATTTATAACACTATGGAGCACTAAAAGCTGATTTACTTAACCAAACTCTTGAAGCCTGCAGGGGCTAGGATTCCAGTGTAATATGTAAGAGCTAACAAGAAAGCACCCAGTCTGCTGTGACTTTAATTTCATAATAACATAATTTCATCAAGAATGAGGCTCATCATTCATTACTGTTCTGTTTCAACATAAAGATACTTTGTATATTCAAGAGTCCATATCTCTGTTCTCACTCTCTGTCTCTGCTGGCGTCTGCCCCTAGGGTGTGTCATAGTCTACCTCAGCTCATGTAGGCTGTGGGTACAAGGCTGCCATTTACTGCCCAATTCATGCAGTTTTGTCCTCTTCCTCTGCTATCTATGCATTTCCATTTAAAAAATCGTATGGCGAGGCACCCCTGCTTTTCATATGTGAACCATCCATTTCAATTAGAGTGCTCTTCTCCCTTCTTGAAAATGTTTCATCAAAACCATTCCACTGATCTCTATTTTGAAGGAACACAGCAGCTGCACCCTTCACCTGCCCAAGGCAGTCGTGATTGGTTTAAAGAAAGACAAAAAAGCCAGAACATTAATTTCTCCAATAGCAGATGGATGATGAAGTGCAGCAAGTACCATTATGTCCTAGAGAAGAGGCTGGCTAAGTGAGACTACTCAGTGTCTAACTCACTGGATGCTGACTTCGGTCATTAGCCTGCCATACATAGCTTTCTCCTCCCTTTGCGGTATCTATGTGTTACTGTTCTTAAAATCGCTGTCACTTTGGGAAACAACAAAGACAACCTTTGGGCAGCAAACAACAGGATAAAAAATAAAAATTGATTTCAGGACTTGAAGGATAGAATTGGATGTTCAGGTGTGTTGTATTTTATAGACAGTAGCTTAGCTATGTTGTATGGACATGCTTAGTCTGTTTTAAGAAGTACTGTTACAGCTTTAAAGGTGCATAAAACAAACGCACCCTTTTAGAGACGTTTGCTGTTCACACAGAAGTTATCAATGAACTGATTAACTCGGGGTTGGGTTTATATACTACTACTATTGTCATTGTTCTGATGAGCTTTTTTCAGTGTGATGTGAATAAAGGCAAAAGAAAGAAAATGGATGCAGTCGACCATCTGAGAAAAAAGAGATCTTCATCCGCTCCTCTGTGACAAAACTCCTGAGTAAGATTGATGCTGAACTTGAAAAATCACAGATTAATGTGGAAACAGTTGAGATGTTGGAACAGCTGATCCAAAAGGAGGAATGTTTGGATAAAATAGATGCGGAGGTGGAGGTAGAAACAAAGATGAACTAATTAAAAGAGGAAGCTTCAAGAGTATTAGAATACAAAGAACACACAACACTGAGAAAGACCAAGATAAGAAAAGCGCTCAAAAGAACGCAAGAAGATGCAGTGTCTGTGACGTCCTTTGAATCTGACCCCATGCGTAATAATGTGAAGCTGCTGAAACTTGTCATTGAAAAATACTCAGGAGATATCAGTCAGTGGCAGTATTTTTGGGGACAATTTCAGACGGCTGTGAATAATAATCCCAACCTGACAAAAACAGACAAATTCAGCTATTTAAGATCCTATCTGACTGGCGCAGCCGCTAATGTTGTTGCAGGATTACCATTAACTGAAACCAATTATGATAGCGCCATTCGGCTACTACAGAACAGATTTGGCCAGAAGGATCTGGTGATTAATGCACATATGACTAAACTTTTGAATCTTAATCCCGTTAAAAATGCCAGTAACGTTAAAGAACTCAGATATCTGTATGATAACTGTGAAATTCAGATTCGTAGTCTGGCTTCAATGGGAGTAGTTTCTGACACTTATGGTAGTCTGCTGTGTCCAATTCTTATGAAACATATACCTGAAGAAATAACTTTGGAATTTAGCAGACAAACTAAAGAGGATGATGTCTGGAAGGTTGAGGAACTTATTAAATTCGTTCAGAAGGAAGTAGACAGCTGAGAACGCACTGCAAATATGACCAAAAGCGCAAAGGAGCGCGCAAGTAAAGAGCAGGAAAAGGAACCGATGGGAACTGCACATGGTAAAAGCACCCAGAAAGACGTAATATGATGACTGCATCGACTCTCTATGCCTCCAGACAATGGACAAACAAGGGTGCTTTTTTTGCGAGAAATCACTTGTCTAAACAATGCAATGAAATGTCTGCGCCTGAAAAACGAAAAAAATTAAGAAAACAAGGAAGATGTTTTGTGTGTTTTGGAACAAGACATGTAGCCAAAGATTGCAGAACAAATGGCATTTCTTATGAGAAATGTAACCGACGCCATCACAAAGCACTGTGCAGTTATGGAAATGAATTTACCAAAGAAAATGAGCCGGCAGATACAGTGATTTCAGTTTCTCCCAGTGAATCTAAACGAGACACCGTCCTTCTACAGACTGCCACAGTTTGGACAGAGACCCCAGGAAAACGCCAGCTCACTCGCTGTTTGTTGGACGGGGGAGCCAACGAAGCTTTGTATGCCAAGACATCTCCCGTGCGCTAAACTTTCCAAAAATAGGTGAGTAGACTCTAAAGTTAGACACGTTTATTATTTGTAATTAGGTGAAATTAACACTGAGTAACATCAGAAACGGCCAAAGTGTAGATTTACTCATTTTAGAAACACCCCGTGTGTTTTGTTCCTCTGTAATGAGAGTAGCGGGAGAAGAATTACGCAGGGGACTAGAGTGCAAAGGCATGCAACTAGCTGACACAGCTGTGAGCGGAATGGAAATGGGGAGTCCTAATTGGAGGTGACCATTACTGGGAAGTGGTGTCGGGAAAAATCGAGCGACTCTATGAATCACTGGTTGCTCTGGACAGGAATTTTGGCTGGCTTATCCAAGGCACTGTATGTATGCTTACTATCACACCTGAAAGTGAACACACAGAGGTGGGAACTCTGCATGTGAGTGTTGGACTGGTTGAACAAATAAATCACACAGTGTGCTCCTTCTGGGAAACTGAATCCATTAGGATTGTTACAGAGTGAGAATCAAAGATAACTGACGAGAAGACGCTGCAGCTGTTTGAGAATTCTGTCCAGTTTAAAGATTCAAGATGTGAGGTGAGCTTTCCTTGGAAAAATGAAAACAATGATCTATCCTCTAATTATGATTTTGCCAAAAGACGTTTTGATCAGTTTGTTAAAAAGTTTCAAAGTAACATGCCTCTTTATGATCAGTACACTGACGTCATTCAAGATTATGTCAGTCAGGGCATAGTGGAGAGTGTGAAAAATAGTACCACAGAAAATCCCACGTACTATCCCCCCCATAGAGCTGTCATTAAAGAGGAGCATTTAACCACAAAGCTTAGGGTGGTGTTTGATGCATCTTCTCATGCAGCTGGTTGTCTATCTTAGAATGACTGTTTAATGACGGGCCCAAATCTGAATCCTGACTTAAGTATTTTGTTAAAGTTCCGACAACATAAAGTGCCATTTATGGCTGACATCATGAAAGCTTTTCTACAGATTTCAATTAGAGAGCAAGACAGAGATGCTTTAAGATTCCTCTGGCTAAACAGCTTGCCAAAACCCCATGAAAAGGCTTAGGTAACCATCATGCGCATGACCCGACTACCTTTTGGCACATCCCCCAGCCCCTTTTTGTTGGCAGTAACTATCAGACATCATTTGAGAAAATATCAGAAACAATATCCCACTGTGACATCAATGCTTGATAAATGTCTGTATGTTGATGATTTAATCTGCAGTGCTCCCAGCATACAGGCAGCTGCCGACCTATCCATGCAAGCCAAAAGTATCTTAAAAGATGCAGGGATGAATCTGTGTAAATGGAGCACGAATTCTAAGGAGTTGAAAACCCTGTAAGATGAAAAAATGGAAAACACAGTGAGTGGAACTGTTGAAGTGAAAAGTGACGTGTTAAAAGTTCTTGGACTGACTTGGAGAACTGAACAAGATGACTTTGTTTTTGACTTAAGGAGTTTGATGGATTTTTTGGAAAATAAAAAGAACACAAAAAGAGGGGTGTTACAAGCTGCTGTGTGTATCTTTGATCCTATCGGATTCCTTTCTCCCTTCACAATCAGAGTAAAATGCCTCTTTCAACAGATGTGGGAACGTGGACTTGAATAGGACAGTGAGCTACCTGAGGATTTATTACATTTTTGGCAGCAGTGGTGCTCAGAATTGCCCAACATCAGAAAAATAAACATCCCCAGATGTTACCATGTTGTGCTCAGAGATCAGCGTGAGCCCGTGAAAAAATAAGTGCACGTCTTAAGTGATGCAAGTGAAACTGCATACTGTGCAGCTGCTTACCTGAGAGTCATCCCCAAAAAGGGTGAGTGCACAGTAACCCTTATCACATCTAAAACCAGAGCAGCGCCAATTAAAAGAGTTACGTTACCCAGACTTGAACTACTCGGTGCGCTAATTGGAGCGAGACTCAGTCAGTATGTTGTTACGCACCTTAATATGGATAAGAGCCAAGTGAAAATGTGGAGTGACTCTATGATAACTTTACATTGGATAAAGAGTTCCGCAAAACAGTGGAAACCCTTTGTAGAAAACCGAGTCAGAGAAATCCAGAGTCTCACAGAACCTGCACAGTGGCATTTCTGCTGTGAAAAAGACAATCCTGCAGGTGTGGCAACAAGAGGAATAAGTGTAAGCAAACTGCAAGAGAGTTCTTTGTGGTGGACAGGTCCAGAGTGGACCAAAGAGAGAGAAATCAATTCCTGTCACAATGATGCCGAGCCACATGAAAATGAGGATGCTGTAAAAGAAAATCTAACTGCTGTGGACATTACCAGTTTGACCAATGCTGAAAGCCCAGCTAAAAGGGAAATATTGGAGATAAAAAATCACAGTGACCTGAACAAAGTGTTACATGTAACTGCCTGGGTCCTATGATTCATTCATAACACCAGAACACAACCAAAATGCACAGGAGCTTTAACAGCTGAGGAGATTGTGGACGCAGAGCTTTACTGGATCCATGTGACACAGAGTCAAAATTTCTCTCAGGAAATCGCTCAGTTGAAGAAAGGGCTAGAAGTAAACTTTCAGTCGAAAATCAAACCTGTAAACCCCTTTGTGGATGAAAAAGGGGTGTTTAGAGTGGGAGGAAGATTACAAATGTCCGGCTTAAAATTTGAGCAAAAGCACCCATGTATCCTCCCGGCAAATTCAACATTATCTGAGTTGATCGTAAAAAGCTGTCATCAGCAGGTGCTGCATTGTCGGCTACAGGACACCCTAAATCAGGTGAGAGAGCGCTTTTGGTTAATTAAAGAAAGACAGCTGACAAAAAGGTTAGTGCATGCTTGCTTGATCTGTCATAAATATAAAGTCAAACAGCTCAATAGATTTCAGCTCCCTTACCTGTGCAGCGCATTGAGGAAGCGCCTCCGTTTGAAATAACAGGAGTGGATTTTGCTGCGTGTGAGATGCTGTGAGATTGTGAGACTCGGTGAGATTCACAAAATTCAACATGGCGGCCCCCAGCTGCTAGACTAATTCCATACAAATAGCCGTTTTTTCCGTCGCATTAAACAACCGATTTAAGCTTCCTGCTCAAGACCATACACTGTATCGATCACAGTGGAGGACCTTGAGAACTTTATTGACAACTACTCTGTCCGTTGCACTATGGAAGGCTCCAACCCCGCCACTTTCCCCGAGAATCCTAACAAGAGGATGAAAGCTGACTCGTCTACTGACACGCAGGACCTGGAGTCTACTGATGTCCCGATTAGCGTGCTGGAGTCAATAAATAAGAAGCTCGACATCCTTGGCATGCTCCATCAGGAGATCAAGGACCTGAAGGCTAGTCTGGAGTTCACTACCCAGCAGATAAACGATCTACAGAGGGACAACGCCGAACTCCGCTCCACTCTGACAGCTGTCACTTCTGAGGTAAGTACACTTAAAAAAGAAAATAAAACCCTGAGAGAGACCGTCCTGGACATCCAGAGCAGAAGCATAAGGGATAATCTGATCTTTTCGGGCATCCCAGAGTCCACACCGGACAACCCCAAGTCATTAGTTAAAAACTTCTTGACGTCGGCTCTTAAAATCCCTACGGAAACGATAAACAACATCACTTTCCACCGCGTTCACCGGCTGGGACAACGAGGAGGAAACCGTCATTGTCCCATCATTGCTAAATTCGAGCACTTCCAGCAGAAAGTGCTCGTAAAAAGCAGAGTACGGGAGCTGAAAGGTACCTCGTTTGAAATGAATGACCAGTTTCCCAGGGAGATAAATGAGAGGCGCAAAGTGCTATACCCAATCATGAAAGAGCACCGACAGAAAGGTAAGCGGACTGCACTGGTGGTGGACAAACTCTACATAGATGGCCAGCTATTCCGGGAATCCTCCATCACCCCCTGGCTCTTCTAAAAGATGTGGAAATATAACGGATAAGTACTTACAAAACGGCTTTGTTGCTAAAATATATCACATTTTAATTTAAAATAGAAAACTTATTTAAAAAAAGAAAAGAATCTCACAGGTGTAAATGTGTAAATGTATCACTTTCCTAATCCACCCTCCCCGCTCAGGATCCCCTCCCTCCTTTTGTTTTTCTCTCTCTCCCTCTATGTACTTTTCCACTCACCCCTCTCCCCCTCTCACGCACTTCCCCCTCCCACTCACACCCAATGTATCCCCAATGTTTGTTGTGCCTATGTGCTTTATAATGTGTTTGTTGTTAGTTTTGAATGTCTGGTTGTGCTTTTAAATGCTATATGTATAGATCATGACTTGCTGTATATATCTCTCACCAGCAACCACACATCTCTAATCCAACACCTCACACCTCACCATCCTGACATCCACAGCTCACAGACTGCAACATTCAGCTTACAGACAGCAACAGACAGCTCACAAAGACACACAAAAGCTAGACTACATTGTCACATACTCAATGACAGAACACCTTCACTCACTATGTCCAAGTTAAACTTTGTTTCCTGGAATGTACATGGCATACGCTCACAGACAAAAAGAAATAAAATCTTGGACTATGTTTCTAAAAGCAGATATTTTTCTCCTGCAAGAGACACACTTATTACAATCAGAGGAAAAATCTCTTACAGATACTAATTATAACATCATCTTTTCATCTTGTTATAATAACGGACAAAGAGGAGTCTCCATCCTAGTCCACAGGAGAGTACCGTTTACTTTAAACTCCACGGTAACAGACCCAGAAGGCAGGTACATTATTATCCAGGCAACATTTTTTTATAAATTATATACAATTGCCAATCTTTATGCTCCTAATAATGACGATCCAGCTTTCTTTCACACAGTTTTTTCTCATTTGGCAGACCTATCTGCTAACTCAACAACTATTATCGGTGGTGACTTCAACATAGTTCTGAATCCTTCAGTAGATCAATCAAGTAGTCCAATGCATGCAAAACAACCACAATCCCTCAAAGTCATACAGGATTACATGAAAGATTTTGGATTGGACGACATCTGGAGACTCAAAAACCCAACAAAAAGGGACTGTACTTTCTTCTCTTCGGTGCACCAATCATTTTCAAGAATTGACTTTTCCTCTCAAATAACTCCGTTGCACATAAAGTTACCACTAGAATTCACCCAATCATAATCAGCGACCATGCACCAATATCCCTCAGCCTGCAAACCAAACCCAAACATTTCTCTACGTAAAGATCCAGAATTTGATCAAATAATAAGGAGGGAGTGGGCAGACTTTCTAAAAAATAATGACTCTCCTGACTTATCACCATCTTTACTTTGGGAAACTGGGAAGGCCGTAATCAGAGGTAAATTAATATCA
This sequence comes from Dascyllus trimaculatus, assembly GCA_024666655.1. Classification (NCBI taxonomy): domain Eukaryota; kingdom Metazoa; phylum Chordata; class Actinopteri; family Pomacentridae; genus Dascyllus; species Dascyllus trimaculatus. The sequence goes on along the minus strand of CM045453.1, from coordinate 636,102 downwards.
TATTCATCATACAAGCAAAAAAAAGGAACAACAAATAGAGACAGATATTGAGAAAAAAATTAAACAGCTCACAGAGGATTATGCAATAAAACCAAGTGACCAACTATGGTCTGAACTACAGAATACAAAATTATACCTCAACAATATCCTGTCAAAGAAAACTGAATTTTTACTACAACAACTAAGATATAATAATTTCAAACACAACAACAAATCGGGCAAATTTCTTGCGCACCAACTTCAACGTAACAAAGAAAAGTCCTTCATATCAGCAATCCAGGATCCCACTGGCAATTATACTCAATCACCCCAGGAAATTAATCACATCTTTTACAGCTATTATCATAATTTATATTCAGCTGCAGTTAACCCAAACAAAGAAGATATTCACAATTTTCTCAACAATTTAAACCTGCCAGAACTAACAACTGAAAGCAGAGACACCTTGGACGCTCCATTGACTATCAGTGATTTGCGATGTGCATTAGACAGTATGCCAGCAGCCAAGGCACCTGGTCCTGATGGTTTCCCTGCTGAATTCTTGAAACATTTCTAGTCAATATTTGCACCTCTTTTCTTCAGGACAGTATCAGAGATAAAAAGTAATGGTTATATAAGTGCTCACATGAGTACAGCTGCAGTGAAGTTATTACTGAAACCAGATAAAGAGCCCACAATTCCTTCCAGCTATCGACCTCTATCTCTAATCAACACCGACATCAAAATCATTGCCAAAGCACTCGCCTCCAGGTTGGAGAAAATTATCCCGTCAATAATTCACAGTGATCAAAAAGGATTTATTAAGGGCAGACACTCCACCAACAACGTCAGAAGACTTCTGAATCTGATCAGTTTGACACAACGCTGTAACAGAGAAGCGATTGTTGTGTCGCTTGACGCAGAAAATGCCTTCGACAAAGTCAGTTGGTCTTTTCTCTTCACTATTCTTCGCAAATTTGGTTTCGGAGAGTCGTTTATCCAGTGGGTATCAGCTCTGTATAAATCACCCAAGGCCACAGTCACCACCAATGGGATCACTTCACAAAGCTTCAGTTTGCAAAGGGGAACCAGACATGGATGCCCAGTCTCTCCCTTATTATTTGCGATATTTATTGAACCCTTGGCAACAGCAGTATGTCAAAACACCGATATCAAAGGTATCTGCTCTCAGGTGTCTGAACACAAAATTAATCTATATGCAGACGACATATTACTTTATCTAGAAGAACCCAAAACATCATTAAAGGAAGTATTCAACCTCATCACAACCTTCTCACGTCTTTCAGACTACTCCATCAACTGGTCGAAATCAATTATACTTCCATTAACAGAGAACTCATGGAATCCTGCAGTCCAAAACCTGGTTCATTCCCTTCCCACTGGTAACATTAGATATCTGGGCATAAATATTTCCTCAAAACTCTCTGAACTAGTCCACCTGAACTTCACTCCGCTTTTAGAGAAACTCTGTGGTGATCTGAGGCATTGGAATAACCTTCCCATCTCCCTTTTGTGACGAAAAGCTACTGTCAAAATGAAAATACTACCCCAAATCAACTATCTCTTCTCCATGGTCCCATTCAAACCCACATCAAAGTGGTTCCAATCATTAGATTCTGCTATTGGTAAGTTCTATTCAAAGAACAAAAAAGCTAAAATCATCCTGACTACTCTCCAGAAAAATAAATCTCAAGGTGGTCTGGAGGCCCCCAACTTCATGCATTACTACTTAGCCAACCAACTACAATATCTTACCAAATGGATACATCCACATGAAGAATACAACTCCTGACTGGAACCAGAACAGTTAGACTGTAACCACATCAAACTCTCTGACCTTCCCTTTATTACCCCCACCCTTAAAATCTATCCTTGCTTCAAGAACCCTTTGTTCAACCCTCGCCTCCACCTTGTCTGCTTGGTGGAAATCCCTGGAAGTCACTGGTTCCCAACTTCAACCCAGTATACTATCCCCAGTCTGGCATAACCCAGATTTTGTAAACAATAAAACACCCCTTTATCTCAGCGCATGGATGGAGAAAGGGAACCCCCACCTCCATCACCTTCTCCAAGCTAATATGCTTATGACATATACAAATTTATTCCAAACATTTGAAATAAATAATGGAAACTTTCTCCAATACCTACAAGTAGAGAGGACAATTACAAGGGAAATTCCAACGCTTCGGACCAGTTTACAGCCTCCTGATTTACAGCCACCAGAATTTGTCAAATACATCACAAAACTATCCCCCCAAAATAAGAAAAACCTTTCAAGAATTTCTAGTTTACTCTCAAAGATGGACTCTATACATCTACCAATTCAAAAATGGGAAGACTTATCTATATCTTTTGACCATGATTTCTGTACCCAGATCTGCGGTAACACATTTAAGATGACAAAAAACACCAACTTACAACTGATCTCCTGCGTGTCTGGGGCAGGTCCTCTGATGCTGTGGCTCTTGTTGGGTTGGGGGCTGGATATACCTTCCTGACGTTTGCCGTGGCTGTGGTGCTGGCTGGCGGTGGGTAGTGGCTAAGCTCCGGTTGGGGTTGGGACGCATCTCTGGGGGTGGGGTCCATGGGTCGACTGCGCTTCCTCAGGGCCTGGTGCTGGGGGTATGTGGGGTGCCTTCCAGTTGGCGGTGCTGACTCCCTGCCTGCTCATGCTCCCAGAGAGCGCCCCAAATCTTTGCTAAAACCTGAATCACTTGGAAGTTTATTGCAGAAAAAGCTGCTTGGTGGTGTGGCATGTGGGAAAGAATTGTGAGATCTGTGAAGACCTGCCTGAGCAAAGTGATTGGAAAAGCGTCCCCGAGGTATGAGGAAGTCGAAACAGCTTTGACAGAAGTGGATGCAGTTGTTAATTTACGTCCCATTACCTTTACCCACACTAGCAGCGAAGAACCTGTACCTCTGACTCCTTCTCATTTCCTGATTGGCCAGCATCTTACTGCGCCCCCCTCAGCTGAGAAGACATCAGTGGTCCCTGACTCAGAACGAGGGCTATTAACAAAAAGGTGGAAATACCGGCAGTTGTTGATGAACACATTTTGGACTAGATGGAGAAAAGAACATCTCCTTGAGCTATGTTCTGCACATTGCTGTTCTTCACTTAAAAAGGTCACGGAATTAAAACCTGGAGATGTGGTGTTAATCCATGAGGATAAACTGCTAAACGGCATTGTTCTGATGAACTTTTTTCAGTGTGATGTGAATAAACGCACGTAAAATGCATTCCCCGGGAACTGCTACCTTATCGTGGTGGGGGAGTTTGAGTGCCCGAATGATCCTGGGAGCTATGTTGTCGGGGGCTTCATGCCCCTGGTAGGGTCACCCAAGGCAAACAGGTCTCTGGTGACGGGTCAGACTAAAAGCAGTTCAAGAAGCCCCTATGGAAGAGAAAAAACCAGGACCGTGACGTTGCCCGGCATGGCACGGCCAGGGCCCCACCCAGGAGCCAGGCCTGGGGTCGGTGCTAGCATGAGAGTGCCTGGTGGCTTTGCCCACGGGGCTCGGCCGGGGCCTAGCCCGAACGGACGACGTGGGCCCGCCTTCCTGCGGATCCACCACCTGCAGAGGGACTCGTAGGGGCCGGGTGCTATGTGGATCGGTCGGCAGTCGACGGCGGGGGCCTCGGCGACCCGATCCCCAGACACAGACTCTAACTGTTGGGACTTGGAACGTCACCTCACTGGGGGGGAAGGAGCCTGAGCTTGTGCGAGAGGTTGAGAGATACTGTCTAGATATAGTCGGGCTCGCCTCCACGCACAGCTTGGGCTCTGGAACCCAGCTCCTCGAAAGGAGCTGGACTCTCCATTTTTCTGGAGTTGCCCATGGTGAGAGGCGGCGGGCTGGCGTGGGCTTGCTCACGTCGCCACAGCTCAGCCGCCACGTGTTGGAGTTCACCCCGGTGAACGAGAGGGTCGTGTCCCTGCGCCTTCGGGTTGGGGACAGGCCTCTGACTGTTGTCTCGGCCTACGGGCCGAACGGCAGTGCGGAGTACCCGGTCTTCTTGGAGTCCTTGGGAGGGGTGCTTGACAGTGCTCCGACTGGGGACTCCATTGTTCTACTGGGGGACTTCAACGCTCACGCGGGCAACGACAGTGAGACCTGGAGGGGGGTGATTGGGAGGAACAGCCTCCCTGATCTGAACCCGAGCGGTGTCCTGTTATTGGACTTCTGTGCTAGTTACAGTTTGTCCATAACGAACACCATGTTCGAGCACAGGGGTGTCCACAAGTGTGCGTGACACCAGGACACCCTAGGTCGGAGGTCGATGATCGACTTTGTAGTTGTGTCATCTGATCTCCGGCCGCGTGTCTTAGACACTCGGGTGAAGAGAGGGGCAGAGCTGTCAACTGATCACCACCTGGTGGTGAGTTGGATGCGCTGGCGGGGGAGGAAGCCGGACAGACTCGGCAGGCCCAAACGTGTTGTGAGGGTCTGTTGGGAACGTCTGGCGGAGCCCTCTGTCAGTGCGGTCTTCAACTCCCACCTCTGGGAGAGCTTCACTCAGATCCCGGAGGAGGCTGGAGACATTGAGTCCGAGTGGACCATGTTCTCCACTTCCATTGTCTAAGCTGCTGCTCGGAGCTGTGGTAGCAGGGTCTCTGGTGCCTGTTGGGGCGGCAATCCCCGAACCCGGTGGTGGACACCGGAAGTAAGGGATGCCGTCAAGCTGAAGAAGGAGTCCTATCGGGCGTTGTTAGCTCATAGGACTCCTGAGAACCCTAACCCTAGCTGACGGGTACCGGCAGGCCAGGCGTGCCGCAGCCCGGGCCGTTGTGGAGGCAAAAACTCGGGTCTGGGAGGAGTTCGGGGAGGCCATGGAGAAGGACTATCGGTCGGCCCTGAGGAAATTCTGGCAAACCGTCCGGGGCTTCAGGAGGGGGAAGCAGTGCTTCACCAACACTGTTTACAGGGAGGGTGGGTGGGTGGGACCTGTTCCCGGTGCGCGTTGGACTCTGGCAGGGCTGCCCTTTGTCACCGGTTCTGTTCATAACTTTTATGGACAGAATTTCTAGGCGCAGCCAGGGGCCGGAGGGGGTCCGGTTTGGGGACCACGGGATCTCGTCTCTGCTTTTTGCGGATGATGTGGTCCTGTTGGCTTCATCGAACCTGGACCTCCAGCATGCACTGGGGCAGTTTGCAGCCGAGTGTGAAGCGACTGGGATGAGGATTAGCACCTCCAAATCTGAGGCCATGGTTCTCGACCGGAAAAAGGTGGCTTGCCCCCTCCGGGTCCGTGGAGAGATCCTACCCCAAGTGGAGGAGTTTAAGTATCTCGGGGTCTTGTTCACGAGTGAGGGGAGGATGGAGCGCGAGATTGACAGGCGGATCGGCGCAGCGTCTGCAGTCATGCGGTCGCTGTACCGGTCCGTCGTGGTGAAGAAGGAGCTAAGCCAAAAGGCGAGGCTCTGTATTTACCGGTCAATCTACGTTCCGACTCTCACCTATGGTCATGAGCTTTGGGTCATGACCGAAAGAATGAGGTCCCGGATACAAGCGGCTGAAATGAGTTTCCTCCGCAGGGTGGCTGGGCGCACCCTTCGAGATCGGGTGAGGAGCTCGGTCACCAGGGAGGAGCTCGGAGTAGAGCCGCTACTTCTCCACATCGAGAGGGGTCAGTTGAGGTGGCTTGGACATCTGTTCCGGATGCCTTTGGGACGCCTCCCTGGGGAGGTGTTCCGGGCATGTCCCACAGGGAGGAGGCCTCGAGGTAGACCTAGGACACGCTGGAGGGACTATGTCTCTCGGCTGGCCTGGGAACGCCTCGGGGTCCCACCGGAAGAACTGGAGGATGTGTCTGGGGCGAGGGAAGTCTGGGCCTCTCTGCTTAGACTGCTGCCTCCGCGACCCGGCCCCGGATAAGCGGAAGATAATGGATAGATGGATGGATGGATGGATAATGGATGGATGGAAAAAGCATTCTCGTTTTCCTCTTCCTTAAAACCAAAGATGTTGTGCAAAAAGTACTGCAACATGCTATTGTCCAATGATTGCTTAAGCATAACTAGTACCCTGCTTCCAACAGTCTCCCCTGATTTTCTACTGCTAAGAAGATCTGTTTTTACCCAGCATAAACTCAAGGTACAGCCCGTTTTCTGCCAAGGAACAAAGTACACTGCACACATTTTATGTGTATTATCACTTTAAAGTTATCACACATTCACACACATACACACAAGGGATTAAACCCGTAACAGCAACTGAGTAGTAAAAAGTACTATATGTTGTATCTGTATCTGAAAGTAATGCTATGAAGAACTATTGATCAGCATGACTGTGAAACCTGTGTCACTATAAATACACTATGTGTACAGGAATGCAAACATTTGATGTTGGAAGTAACAGTTGCCAAATCATTGTTAATTTGTTTTGTGAGATGTAAATTGTTAATAAAAACAACTTCAGTCAGAGATGTGCCGGACTTGCTGCTTTGGTCTATGAATTGTTGAGAGTTTTTTAAATTGTTCAGAGGAATCTGTCAGATTTATCACAAAGTTACACTTCTCCAGTGGCCCATGTAAAATGCACACACACATGAAATATTCAGGCATACATTTTAAAGTCTGATCTGGCCATGTATTGGATTACGTCCTTCTGAGGCTCGCTTGAGGCCTACAAAGGCTTGATAACAGGAAATCACTGGACAATGTATGCTTGTTGCATCCAATTAAATTTTATTTATTTAGCCCCAATTCACAACATATGTCATCTCACAGTGCTTTACATAGTAAGGTACTGACCGTGCAAATTTTAACCAAAGAACTGAAACCCAACAATACAAAGTTGCCTTTGGATTCCTCATAAGCAAGCAGTCAGCAATGGTGGGAAGGAACAAAAAAAACCCTTTAACTGGGAAGACAAGAAAAATCTCAGACAGAACCAGGTTCAGGAAAGGCAGCCATCTGTCTCGAGCTGTTAAAGTGAGAGTGCCAATGAGGTGAGTGGGGGATAGCAGGATAGTAGATGGAGAAAACACAATACAAACAAAACAATTAACATTTTGGAGGTGGTTGAGGCCAGAAATTGCAGATCAGAGACATGTAGCTCCAGATTCAAAGACAAGCACAGGACATAGGACCTCAGGGAAAACACGGAGTTAGTGACATGTAATGGTGACACATAACTGTCTGGAGGAGAGGAGAGAAGAGGAGAGGAGAGGTTTGGTTTTCAAAATCCCTTTGCTGAACCATTGCAACTACTGTACAACGACAACCATCAAACAAAGAAACAATTTCCTTGATCAGAAACTGACAATTAACTGCTCATCCTTTCCCACAGAGCACCCTCACCACCCCCACCCCCCACAGCCCATATCTCTTGAAATGCCAACACATTGTCTGTCATCCTACAGTAAACGTGTTCTACTCTCAGTCTGGCCTTTAGCAGACCATCCAGAATCAACATGGGCTCCACACTGCCAACACCCTGCACCCGTTTTTTATATGTCAACCAAATGGCCAATTTGGCAGTGCCAGATAAGAAATTAAAAGTGTGTGAACATTCTTCTTCTGTGCACAGTACTTTGGACCAAAGATGAACAAACTGAGAGAGAAAACCTCACCGAACCCCCGAAACCACTTTTTTAAAAGCTCAAACAATCGTAACAGCTGGGGTAACTGTACAAATAAATGAAACAAAGTCTCTGTCTGTGTACAAAAAAATGCACTCCTCCCCAACTCCTGGATCCAGGTGCGCTCTGTATCTGTCCGTGGCTATAGCACATGTACAATCCTCCACTGGAGGTCTGCTGTCCACTTTTCAGTGGACAGCTTGTACAGGGACCGCCAGCTGACTTTTGGGGAAACGTCTGTGCCAAAAAACTCAGTCCACCTCGACTCCTTCAACCCTGCCAAAGAGTGTAGATTCAGAACCTTCACGCAGAAATGATAGATGGCTTTCTTCCCTGCATCACTAAAACTTTCCAGGTGAGGAGTTGTAAATGACAGCAGCTTACCTCCTCCCTCCTGCCACTCCCCCACTGCTGGGGTGATGAGCAGAAAAGGGAAGCTGTATTCACCCTCTTCAGTCCATTGGTGAAGACACCCTGGACACCCTGGTGCTCCTCCCTCAGCGTGTCCACGGATGTTGCTGTCATCTTCATGAGGTCACCCAGTTTGGTGCAGCCAGCTTCTCTGAGGCTGGCTCACAAGCTGGCAGACTGCAATGCCTGAGTCGTTAAAAAAATGTTAAAAAATAAAGGTTCCTCAAACAACCACATACCTGGACTTTCATCTGGGGTGTGTGCAACCTTGAAAGTCCGCCATGCCTGCAATACAGAGCTGGAAAAAGGTGTCAGGCCACCAAAATCCACGTCTTCACTCTGTAAAAGCAAAAGCTGCTTATTGTAGCCCAAGCACCCAGCTCTCCTCAGCAGCAGCAAAGCTGTAATGAACCAACCTGGGCCAGAGGCATACAGCAGTCTTTGCGCAGTCTGGAGTCTAAAGGAGGCAATTTTGGACTGGATGTCAATCAGCCCCTGCCCTCCTTCAGCCACAGGCAGATACAGGGCTGAAGCCCGAACCCAGTGTTTCCCAGACCACAAGAAATCTACAATGGCCCTCTGAATGTCCTCTACCAGGCTCCTGGGTGGCATCAATATGTTGAACCTGTGCCAAAAGGCCGAGGCGACCAAGTTATTGGCAACCAGAACTCTTCCCCTATATGACAACTGGGGTAGCAACCATTTCCATTTAGACAACTGCGCGCACACCTTCTCCTTAACACCCTCCCAGTTCTTCGCCTGAAAGCCCTCTGTGCCCAAAAACACCTCGAGCACTTTCAGTCCCTCCTTCCCCCATTGAAGTCCTCCAGGCAGACTGGGCACTGCCCGATCCCTCCAATGTCCCGCCAACAAAGCGTCACTTTTTTGCCCAGTTCACTGGTGCAGATGAGGCCTTTTCATACAGGGACAGGGTGTCCTGCAAACACTGAACATCCCCGTAGCTTGTGACAAAAATACTGATGTCTTCTGCGTAAGCAGAGACAGCTAAGGGACGATCAAGATCTGAGGACTCAGGCAGAGAAAGACCATTGAGCTGATCCCTCAGCCTGCACAGCAAGGGCTCAATAGCTAAGCTGTAGAGCTGACCTGAGATAGGACAACCTTGCCTGATCCCTCGCTGCACAGGGACTGGCCGGCTCAGCCCTGCCCCTGTCTTCACCAAACACTGAGCATCCCTGTACAACAAACCAATCCAAGTCAGAAACTTAACACCAAAACTAAAAGCCCTGAGTGCAGAAAACAAATACGAGTGATCCACCCTATCAAAAGCTTTTTCCTAGGCCAAACACACAATACCAAAATTTACATTATTATAGGACCTGCAAACATCAATAACATCTCTAACAAGGAAAATATTGTCCATGATTGTCTTGCCAGGCACACAATATGTTTGATCTGTGTGCACAATCATTTCCAAGTTGTTTTTAAGTCTATTTGTCAAGGCTCTAGATAATACTTTGTAGTCTGTACAGAGAAGGGCCACTGGCCTCCAATTCTTAAGTAAGGCCAGGTCTCCCTTCTTGGGCAGCAAGGAAAGTACTGCTCGTCAACAAGAGACAGGAAGAGATCCTGCTCTGAAGCACTCCAGCAAAACAGCATGCAAATCAGGTCCAAGAATATTCCAAAAATGTTTTAAAAAGTCAGCAGATAGGCCATCAATCCCAGGTGCCCGCTCTGATGCCAACTGGTTGACAGCAACTGTCCTCCAGAGTCAGCTTACAGTCCAGCACAGCTTTCTCCTCCAGGAGCTCCTCCCGACTCTCCATGCTGCCCTGCTCTGCCCTGGAGAGTTCAGCATAGAAGTCCACTGCATGGCTGCTCATCTTGCCTGGGCTTGTGGTCACCCTGTCTCCTGGAAGCTTAAGGCAGGTTATCTGCTTCGGGACTTCAACTCTAACTTCTTCTCCTGTAGCAGATGACCCATAGCAGGATCATAATCCTTATGTAATCCTTCCTCAATATTCTTAATGCTGGCTTCAAGCTCCTGAACTGCTGCCTTGATTTTAACAGTGGAATGGGAGGTGTATTGCTTACAAAAAACACAAATTTGTGCCTTCTCAACCTCCCACCATTGCCTCTTGCAGGAGTTTGTCATTAAAAAACCAGTGGGACTTAACTCTTTCCCCTGGCGAGCTGACCAAGTCTATGGTGACAAAGTGATGATCAGTGAAGCCAATTGGATTTTTGTTGCTGTGAATTAATCTGGAGCTGAGATTCTGGGAAATGTAGAACCTGTCTAGTCTGGCTGTACTCATTCTGTTATTACAAGCCCTAACCCATGTGTATTCTCTGGATTGCGGATGCTTGACCCTCCATGTGTCTAACAGACCCAACTGTGTGATAACATAATTAAGGCTCTGAGATGACTGTGGGTGGGGCTTCTCACCTGTCCTATCCGTAGTTAAATCCAGAGAACAGTTAAAATCCCCACCAATAATTAATTGATCCTGATGATAATCAATTCATTTCTTAGCAGGGTAAAAAAAAGCCCACCCTTTCTGGTCCCTGATTTGGGGCATACACATTAAGAAAACAAAACACAGTGCTCTCTGTTTGAGCCCTAACATGTCAGGATCCCTGCTCTTTAAGGTGATAACGTCTTTTTTCATCCAACAGATCAAAACCAACTAGCCACAGCAAGGTGCACAGTGTCATCCGCTTCCGCAGTACCTGGCACAGCATCAGTAGCTGCCTCAGTACCGCGCAAGGCGTTGACCACGGCTGCGGCACTAACCACGGCATCAGCCGCCTTGGGGTTACCCGCATGGACAACAGATGAACCGCCAGCTGCCCCCTGAACCCTTATGTGGACACGCAACACATTTGTGTCCCACATCCTCACACTCAAAACATTTCAACTGTCGTGAGCTAGCATACACCATGTTAGAACCATCACTATGCTTCACTCTGACAGACATCTCAAGCGTTTGAGAAGGTAAATCCAAACACATGAACACCTGCCGTCTCAGAGATTGCACATGCTTCAGCTTTGGATCCTTACATCCCAAACTCACTGTCTTAAATCCACTGACAAACTTGCCAAATCTACGGAGCTCATTCTCCAACGACTTGTTAGGGATAAACGGCGGAACACCAGACACGATGATCCAAGTGGAGGGAACTGACAGCGGGGATACCTGCACAAAAGCGTCTCTGATAAACACACTGCTTTCTATCAGCTGATACACTTGAGCCTCATCTTTCAAAAACACAACCTCAGCTTTGTTCATTTGCGATGCAAATGAAAGGCTGACAAGTCCTACCTGCTCACCGGCAGCCAGCAGAATCTCCTCCATGCTAACATTGCTATCCGGTGGTGCTATCCATAGTCCTTGCCGGATAGACGGAGGTGGCGTCTCGGAGGATGCCATCCCTCCCAAAGAAGCCACTGGATGAAAAACACTGATCACAAAGCCAACACTCAAAAAGTATTGAGAAAGCTTACCTGATCATGTACATAGGGCAGATGACGAAACCAGAGAGAAATCCAGATAAAAACGTTACAGAAACCCCTTCAAACTCCACGCCACTTGCACGTCCACCACCACGACTTGCACTCACACTCACTGGAAATGGAAAGAGGAGAAGAGAGGAGAGGAGAGGAAACTAGTTCACCATGGGAGTCCCCCAGCATTCTAAACCTATAGCAGCATAACGAAGGGACAGCTCAGGTGATCCTGGGCGGCCCTAACCATAAGCTTCAAAGAGGAAAGTTTTAATCTTAACCTTAAAAGTAGAGAGGGTGTCTGCCTCTTGAACCCAAACTGGGAGCTTATTCCTACAACAGAGGAGCCTGATAACTGAAGGCTCTGCCTCCCATTCTACTTCTGGAAACTCTGGGAACCACAAGTAAACCTGCAGTCTCAGAGTGAAGGGATCTGTTAGGGTGACTTTGTTAAAAGCAGGACTGTAAATTCTATCCTGGATTTTACAGGGAGCAAGTGAAGAGAGGCTAATACAGGAGAAATATGATCTCTGTTACTGGTTTCTGTCAGAACTCTGGCTGCAGCATTTTGGATCAGCTGGAGGTTTTTATGAGAATTATTGGGACATCCTGATAATAAGGAATTACAATAGTCCAGCCTAGAAGTTACAAATGCATGGACTAAAAAACTTTTTAGCGTCACTCTGAGACAAGATGTACCAGATTTTTACAATATTACGTTGATGAAAGAATGCTGTCATACAAACTTGTTTTATGTGTAAGTTGAACGACATATCCTGATCAAAATATCTACAAGGTTTTTTTTTTTTTTACAGTAGAACTGGAGGCTAAGGCAATGCCATCTAGAGTAGCTATTAGACAGTGTGTTTCTGAGGTGTTCAGGGCCAAATGCAATAAATACAATAACATATAGTTTTGTCTGAATTTAAATGAAGAAAATTACAAGTCATCCAGGCCTTTATGTCCTTCAGACATGCTTGGAGTTTGACCAACTGATTGTTTTCATTTGACTTCAAAGATAAATATATCTGGGTGTCACCTGCATAACAATAAAAATTTCTGCAGTGTTTCCTAATAATTTTGCCTAAGGGAGCATGTAAAAAGTAAATAATATTGGTCCTAACACAGAACCTTGTGAAATTTCTGAACTAACTGCAATCTGTCTGATAAGTATGATTTAAACTAATTTAGTGCTGTTCATTTAATCCCAATAACATGTTCCACTCTCTGTAATAAGATGCTGATATCAACTGTATCAAATACAGCACTGAGATCTGGAAGAACAAGTACAGAAACTAGTCCATTGTCTGAGGCTATTAGAAGATCATTGATGACCTTTACCAGTGCTGTCTCTGTACTTTGATGGATTCTAAATCCTGACAAACACTTCAGACAAACCACTTCTATGCAGATAATCACATAATTGGCTTGCAACCGCTTTTTCAAGAATTTCAGAAATTAAGGGGAGGTTGGATATGGACCTATAGTTGGCTAGCACACCTGGATCCAGAGTAGGCTTTTTGAGAAGTGGCTTTATTACAGGAACTTTAAAAGCCTGTGGGACATAGCCTGTTAGTAAAAAGAAGTTGATATTTATACTGCAGTGTTAATTAAAAGAAAGATTTCCTTCAACAGTCTAGTGGGGATGGGATCTAACAAACATGTTGCTGGTTTAGAGGAATTTACTTTTGATATGAGCACTGAGATATTTACCACAGAGAAGCAGTCCAAGTATAAATCAGGTCTTATGGATGCTTCCAGAGCTGCTGCACCTAAAGACATGCTCTGGATTTTGTCTAATATTCAAAACTTTGTTTTTGAAGAAGGTCATGAAATTTTCACTACTGAGAGCTAAAAAGACTTTGACTCTTTGTCATTCTGGCTACAGTGCATTCCTCTTTGACTTGATCTTGACTTGCTCAAACTCATGCAAACATATGTAATGATACAGCTGCCATTATTTTTGCTATCCAAAAGATAGCAAAAGAATGGAGTGAATAAAGGGAAACAAAGAAACACATAAGCCTTACACCAGGCACACAGGCAACACATTAGATTGCACAGAGAAAAAGGATGCTGGCAAGACGACACAAGAGAAACTGGTAAAGAACACGAGGGAAAGGGTGATATGCACTGGGGCAGGAAGGACAGTCACACACACAGGTAGAGCACATTAGGGCAGGACAGGTAACCACACAGGCATGAAAGCAAAAAAAAATAAAAAGTAAAGATATCTGAGATGGCGGGGTGAGTACAAACACGCAACAGGAAATGCAAAATAAAACAGGAAATTAAATTAAACAAGAACTAAAACTGGAAAATACAGGAGAAAAAACAGGAGATGGACATGACATAACTTATGCTGAATACATGCAGATTATACATCAATATACTGTATACAATATATAGTTCTAGTCTATTGTATATTAACCCTGGGCCAATTTTTTTGAAGCATTTTACAAAACCAAACTGTTTGATACGTCTATAAAACGGAGGTTGAATGACAAACAGATCACAGACACCTGCTCAGCATTTTAATAGGCTGCCCTGGTACAAATAAAACTATTAGAGACTGTGTATGAACTCGTACAACATTTTATTAATTTAATGTACTTCTGTAATGTCCTGTACAGACTGAAGACTACTGGACACTGTCTTGACTTCAGACTTTTAACTCCAACTCCTGCTGTCGCTGCTTGCTGTCACTCACTTTCTAGATGAGCACACAGATCTTTAAATACAATAGTAATTTATTTACAGGACAATAAATTGTATATACAGGAAGGGAAAAGGGAAAAGGGGAGGCGATGTAATCAGACCGGGGGTTGAATGTGACAGAATGCTCCCGGGGGAAACAACTACTGGCGGGAGGGTGAATTACCAAAAAACAGAATACACAACTAAGAATTAAAATCGATGACATCCGGTCCAGTCTTTTAGCTCATCAAAGGAAACACTGGTGAAGGGTTAGGGTTAGGGCCTTTTGCCCTGGTTGATGCAAGGTCACTTGGGCGAGTTTTTTCCCAGGAAAATCCAACAACCTGCCTTTTAGATCCAATCCCCACATCACTTTTAAAGACATTTTATGGATTCTTCGAGAAACAGATTATAAAATTGGTAAATTGCTTTCTTCAGACGGAAATCTTCCCTGCTGCCTTTAAAATGGCAGTAGTGAAGCCCCTCCTGAAGAAGAGCAATTTGGACCCCAGCATTTTTAATAATTACCCACCTGTATTCAACTTACCGTTTTTAAGTAGGATTTTAGAAAAATTGATTATTAACCAATTAAATTATTTTTTAAATATAAACAGTATTTTAGAGAAATATCGCCCAGTCCAGTCTCAAAGCTCAGAGTGACTACCGCGAGTCAGCAGGGCCAGGCCGGCCAAGTGCCCCCACACCCCAGGCCGGGGAGCATCCAGGAGGCATCACCCAGAAGTCCACCCATGCCACAGACAAGCACGCGGACCCAGAGACCAAGAGGAGGCAGAAACCGACACCCCCAGGGCGCCAAGGACAAGCCCAGAGGGCACGGGGCACGGTGAATGAGGGCAGCGATCAGTGTAAAACACTGAACGCTCTATTGTTCCCTTAACCCTCGTGTTGTCCTCCATCTCGAGTACGCACCCAGCATCCCTCACGCAGGGTCAAACTCCAAGCTCCGGGGACGAGCGCGAGGAGTCGGAGGAGTAGCCGTCGCCATCGGCACACGCGGCGCAGTACAGGAGCGCGCAGCTTCCGCATATGTATCTCTCGCAGCCGCGGCAGATGTTGTACGTTTTTCGGTCCCTGTCGGAGGGACAGACCTGACACCTCTTCCTCATACTCTCGGGCCCTCCGTTCAATGAGCGGAGCGACGAGAGCCCTGCCCAGCTGCCCGAGAAACACCCTCCTCTTGTTGCACCTGCCGGGCAACCAGTCCGGCTTGAGCTCTCTCCATATCACGAAGGCGTTGTAGGAGGACACGTCGAGGATGTTGTGGAAGACGGCGAGGGGCCAGCATGCCGTCATCCTCCTGCAGCTGTAGGCGCCCACAACTTTGTCCAGGTTGTCCACGCCACCCTTGTTGGAGTTTTAGTCCCGCGCGTGGAACGTGCTGAGCAGCAGCACGTTCTTGTTTTTTCTTGGCCTCTTTCCTCTCGCCGGTCCCTCTCCTCTTCCTCGCTTCGCCGTCCCCTTCTCCTCTCCTCTCGCTCCCGATCGCTCTTCTCCCGCTGCCGTCGCTGCTGCCTCGTCCTCCTGTCCTCTCGCTCTCGCTCTCGCTCTCGCTCTCGCTCTCGCCGTCTTGAAATGCTCTCCTCTCGCTCTCGGTTCCTCTGCTCTTCCTTCTTTCACCATCCTCTTCTCCCCCCGTTCCCTCGCTCCCAACCTCCTTCTTCTTCTTCTTCTTCGCAACACGGTAAGCTGGAAAAAAGCTGTTGCATGAACCTTTGAGCTGCAAAACGTTGCGTCGTCATGGTCGTTCACCGTGGGCCGACCGTGTGACGGAAGAGATGGACGGCTCCGCCGCGGAAGGGTTAGTTAGTACGCGTGTGCCTTTCCGCTCTTGTCTCCTCTCCCGACCGTTCCGCGACGAGTGGTGAAATGTCTCGCGGCTGAGAGGTTTTTGTTTATTTTTTCATTGTTATTTTCGTTTTGCGGAGGCCACTCGCTGTCCTCCTCTCCTGGCTCCGTGCTCGCCCGTCGTTCTTCGTGCCGAGTTCTCTCCGTCCGCTCCCGATGCCACCGAGAGATGTAAGCCAAGAGGTTCGTGGACTTTCTGGATCCGTGGCTCATCTCCGCCCCTGCTGCGTTTTGTCGTGCTGGCTCCGCTGCGCGTCTTTTCTCAGGCCCCATAGAAATCTGGCATGCCAACCAGGCTGAAGGTTCACGGACCGTCTGGAAATGTTCTGCGGCTCATCTACGCCCCTGCGTTGCGAGGCTCGGCCCCGATGCATGCTGCCGAAACGAGTGACGCGGAAGGTTCGTGGACCGTATCCGCTTGTCTCAGCCCCTAACTGCCTTGCGACGGCTCCGCTGTGGTGCTCGGCCCCGAGGCGTGCCGCCGAAAGAAACGAGGCGGAAGGTTCACACAGACTTTCTGGAAACATTCCATTAGGCTCGTCTCTGGCCCTGTGTCGTGTTGTGTTGCACGGGCTCCACTGTATCGATCTTGCAGAGAAATAAGCCAGAAGGTTACTTTTCTGGAACGCTGGCTCGCATGTACCCTCGCGTTGCGTGCGCTGGCTGCGCTGTATCGCTCGGCTCCCAAAAGAAATCTGGCATGCTGCCGAGACATAAGGCAGCAGGTTCCTGGACTTCCTGGAAACGCTCTGTGGCTCATACAATAGGAGAATAGAATAGAACTTTATTTATCCCCGTGGAGAAATTACACTTCCCCGGCTCCACCGTATCTTTTCTCAGTGTGCCTGTGTGCATGAGCGTTTCATCGCTACCAAAGGAAAGACAGACACAGGCAAAACACAACTGTGTTTTATTACAAACATTTTTGAAAAACTTTTTATGGATTTTTATTATTTGAGGGATTTTTTTTTCTTCTTCTTCTTCTCGGTTCGACTCTGGCTGTCCTGTTCTTCTTGCGTCGTACTCACCTGTGGTTCATTGCACCGGGTTCTCGGTTCCCCCCGTCGCTCTCTGGTCCCACGTAGCTCTCCTCGGCGTTCCCACGTCACTCTCTGGTCTTGCGTCGCTCTCTGGTCCCGTGTCGCTCTCTGGTCCCACGTCGCTCTCTGGTCCCGCGTCGCTCTCTGGTCCCCCGTCGCTCTCTGGTCCCGCGTCGCTCTCCTTGGCGTTCCCACGTCGCTCTCTGGTCCCGCGTCGGTCTCCTCGGCGTGTGACCAGTGTGAGCTGTGAGCTGTCCTCTTTTATACAGGGCAGCTCACACGTCAGAGAGAGAGAGAGAGAGATAAAGAGAGAGAGGGAGGGAGGGAGGGAGGGAGAGAGAAAACGGTGGACTGCTTGGGATGAGTCACGCTTATCCAGCCATCCAGTCTGTACAGCTGCGGTGTGATGACTCCCACTCCCTTTCCCTGGAACGAAGGCGTTCACCCCGGTCTGCTCGGATAAACAAAAGTTTCCGTTCCCACCACCCCCGAAAAGTCCAACCGCGAGCGGTTTATCCGCCCTCTCATTTCTCATTTATCCGACCGCCCCCGACAAATCCAACCGTGTGCTGTGGAAAGAGGGGGCGGGGGAAGGGGAAAGGAGAATTTTTTCCCATTTGTCCGCCTGAGCTAGGTTTATCTGACCGTCCCGGTCCACCCGAGCTCGGTTTGTCCGACCGTGCACAGTTTGTCCGAGCAACCCCAAAAAGTCCGACCGTGTGCTGTGGAAAACAAAAAGAGAAAGTTTTCCCAACAAGTTTTCCCGGACAAAAGGCGACGAGACGAGACGAGGAACGGGACTCCGGAAAACCATCGCGATGAGGAGGTGGTGGCAGCGGTGGAGGCAGCGACGGTTCGCGAGTTCCTCGAGACCGCGCCAACGTATCCGGGAGCGTGATGAAAACAAAAAACCCGACCCTCTGCTCCGCAGGTGCCTAGCGTCCATGGGGGTGTACGGCTTCGTCGACCGCTTTGACAGCTTCTTCCAGTTCGTCCGCATGTCTCCGGACCGGTGCAGGCTTTACGGGCCAGAGTTTGTTGTCAAGTACGACAGACTGCATGCCAGGATAGAAGCGCTGTGCTCCAGCGCCTTCTCCGTGCTCGACGACTTTGAGCCGCTCGACAGGGAGCCCGACGACGTCGCCGGTGCGTCGTCCGCATCCTCTGAGGCCTCTGAAGCCACTGTCCCGGTAGAAAAAGAAGAAGGAGAAGGAGAAGAAAGACAAGAAGGAGAAGGAGAGGGAGAAGGAGAAGGAGAAGACAACGGCCTCATCCCCTGTACGGCACTCGAAGAGGGCTCGGACGATGGCTGGACCGACGCTCAGAGGGTCCGGTTCTGCTTGCACCCCGTCGGCACATGCAACGCGGTAAAGAGATGGTTCAGACGAAATTTCCAGTACTGACTGAAGCGGTGTGTGTGTGTGTGTGTGTTCCTTTCTGACTTTTTAATGTTACGATGATCACAACAAACAGACAAATTTTAAAAAAAAGAACAACAGTGGATTCTGTGATGAAAACTTGGAAATAAAGGTCAAAGAAAGTAATCTGCGTTTCAGACTTTTTTTTATCTTTACAACAATTCATTTGTCAGCTTGGAGAAACTGGGTCCAAGAAACCGATGCGGGCCGAAATTGTCCTGGATCCATTTCACAGCGTCCCTCTCCTCTTGCGTGAATTTTGACTTCAGACTGATCACTAGCAGGAAAGCGTGGGGGCCAGGGACCGACTGCCTAACGCACTCTGCGATGTGGCCTTTCACGTCTGTCTGCGTCTCGTTCGTGTCGAACAGCCCCGGCGTGTCGATCACGGCGATCTTCCTCTCGCCGTCTTCCGCCTCCTGTGTGCGACAGCTACCGGTCATGGATTCGGGTGACGCGTCTACTTTGCACGTCGCGAGGGATTTGTTCGGCCGCCAGGTCGCCTCGACCCGAGGGACGACGCGAGGGATTTGTTCGGGCGCCGGGTCGCCTCAACCCGGAGGACGAGGCAAGGGCTGCTGCGCGCACAGAGGGAAGTTTCCGGCCGCCGGGTCGTCTCGACCCGGAGGAAGACGCCAGGGCTGAAATGAAGCGGTGGCTCTGCGATATCGTGCGTCTGTGTCATCTTTTCCCTTATTTCTTTTTCTCACTTTCTTCGCATCAAACACAAAACGGAATGATAGCCGCTTCGAGAAACGCGATCATGGACGCGCGCGACCCACGAGGGGACCGACTCAATCGGCCTCCAGGTCGCCTCGACCCGGAGGACGACGCGAGGGATTCGTTTGGGCGCCGGGTCGCCTCGACCCGAGGGATGACACGAGGGTTAAGAGGGATGTACAAGACTTCTCGGTGCACATGGACGAAGCAGAGGTGCGTATTAGTAACGTAGAGGACACAGTCAACTCAGAGAAATAGAAGTCGGATGCGCTAGCTAAACAAGTGACTCTCCTCTTGAACAAACTAGACGAACTTGAAAACCATTCTCGACAATGCAACCTACGACTAGTTAATGTGCCAGAGAAGATGGAAGGAATGAATGCAGTTGCTTTTTTGGAGAGGTGGCTACCCGAAGCATTGGGACCTGCAACATTTCCGACACCGCTTCTCATCGAAAGAGGGCATAGATTACCCGCTCAGACACAGCCCAATCGACCCACGAGACCAAGAGTCCTAATTGTGAAGTTTTTAAACTTCCAAGATAAACTCTGTGTGATGAGAGCTACCCAAGCTAAAGGCAAAGTTATGTGCGGCAATCAAGAGGTAATGTTCTTCCCGGATCTATCGACCGAGCTCCACCGACGAAGGAGGCGTTTTGACGTGGTGAAACAGCAGCTGAGATCGTTGAATGTTCGCTATGGGATGGTTTACCCTGCCAGGCTCCGAGTGTTGTCTGATGGACAAACACAGGAGTTTGATAGTCCAGCCGAGGCCGAGAAATTTATTCATGGACTACAGAACAAAGGGGACACAAAGAACAACTGAGGTAGACTGTTGAATCCTTGTTTATCCACCCGCAGCAGGTAGGGTTTGATATCCATATTTCTGGGAACCAATAGACAGACAGATGAAGAGATGATGATTTCATCGTTTGAAATGTGTCTGTTTTTGACCTAAACTGTATATCACTCTGTGTTCTCCAAAAGAGTTGGACTTATATTCAGTTTAACAACGACTTATAAGTTTCATAAATGGCTGTTCATGTGGAATGTTCTCTTTCGCTCTTTCGCCAGGAGACACTAATACGATCGTTTTGTTCTCTTTTTCTTCTGAAAGTTATAACACAATGAATGCTTGGTTTGGTTTAACTGCTCCCTTGTTTACATTGGATCAGTACTTGCAGTGAACTGCACCCAGAGTTCAGGGGGAGGAGAGGGGGGGACAAAGTTTTGTCGTATTCAGATTCATGATTAAGGTGATTTTTCAATGGCAGAATTTAAGTTTTATGTTTGTTACTGTGTACTCCTCACAAAATGTAGCTCTGTGCTGGTACATTCCCAAAATATTACAAAATCAGATATATTATTAAATTTGGATGACGTCAAATAACAGTGTTAAATTCACTTCCTGGAATGTTAGAGGCATGGTAAAACTAGTGAAGCTTAAGCAGGTTATTACCAGACTGAAGCAGCTCAATTCATTGATATCTTTTATCCAAGAGACACATTTACTCAGAGATAATGTGATAAAGGTACAAAGAAGATGGTCAGGCAAAGTGCCACACAGCGTCCTGTTTCCCCTCCCGCTCTAGAGAGGTTATGGTTTTGATTCACAATTTGGTCCCTTTCCAAGTCAATAATACTATTCATGATAAAGCCGGTAGATTCTTAGTGGTGCAAGGAAATCTACTGAGTGAAAAAATTAACTTAGTTAATGTTTATGGCCCCAATGATGACAATCCATCATTTTTTGAGAACTTGTTTTTGCTGATGGCCAATCTCCCTGGTAAAATAATGTTAGCGGGCAATTTAAATTGTACTCTGGACCTGAAGCTTGATCACCCATCAGAAATAGATACTTCACATTCTAAAACAAGGAAGAAAATTCAACAATATTTAATAGACCTGAATCTCTGTGACCCATGGAGGATGCAAAACCCCAACAAAAGGGAGTACTCTTGCTACGCAGCTTCATTTAAAACTCACTCCAGAATAGATTATTTTTTAATTTCATCCTCTCTGCTACCTAACATAAACAAATGTAAGTATGATAGTGTTGTGTCAGATCACGCTCCAGTCTCTCATTTTCTAAAGATACTCAAGCAAACAAACACTCTACTAACTGGCGCTTACATCCCAAATGGTTACAAAATTCTGATTTCATAAGATTTATAAGTGAACACATTGATATTTACTTCACATCTGCATCCATTAGATGGGAAGCTTTTAAAGCTTGCATAAGAGGACAAATGATTAGCTTCACTAGCTCTAAAACTCATAAGTTCAAACAGAAAATGAAGGAATTAGACTCCAAGATTAGAGAATTAGAGAGGGTGGCCATTGTAGATGACTCAACACAGACAAAACAAGAACTACTTGCCCTTAAAGCACAGTATGAGGAGCTCTCCTTACTTAAGGCTGAGGATAGCCGAATAAGATTGAAACAGTCTTTTTATGACCTGGGTGAAAAACCAGGTAAATTGCTAGCCTGGCAAAAAAGATGAGATAGAGCCATTAACGCAATTAGGAATGAACAAGGAGACCTATCCACAGATCCTACAGTAATTATGATACTTTTGTCTCTTATTATAAAACTTTTTATAATTCTGACTACCCCCTAGATCTGTCAAATCAAAATAGTTTTCTCGATAAAATAGATATTCCCCAGATTTCTGAAAAATCCAAAACTGAATTAGAGAAGGAACTAAGATATCTCCCAAGCCATAACAAGCATGAAAAGCAGTAAGGCCTCAGGTCCAGATGGGCTTCCAATAGATATTTATAAATTATTCAAAGAGAAATTAGTACCTCCTTTGTTTGATGTTTACTTGGAATCCTTTAGAATGAATTGCCTCCCTGCTTCATTACGTAATGCTATGATCGCTCTAATCTTAAAACCAGGCAAAGTAGCAACTGACCGTGATTTTTACAGACCTATATCACTGATGAACAGAGATGCAAATATTATAGCTAAAGTACTAGCTATTAGACTGGAGAAGGTTCTCCCAGCCATTATACATGGTGACCAAAATGGATTTGCCCCTCCACCTTCATTTTTCTCTAAGATTAGAAAGCTTCTCTCTAATTTCATTTGGAACAAAAGGAAACTACGACTCGGACTCTCTCTCTTGTATTTACCATACAATAGGGGAGGGCTACAGCTACCCAATCTAAAATGGTATTACTGGGCTGCCCAGCTGAGAGCTACAATGTTTTGGTTTTCCAAAGATGTTCTTTTGCCCTGGCTAGAAATTGAAAAATTATCCTCAAAGGATTTGGCACTGGATAGCTTTTTATATTCAGCCCCCTTGAAGAAATTAAGTAAAAAAAAAAACACCAATCCATTTGTAAGGAATACCATTGCTGTCTGGCATGTAGTACAAAAACTTTTGGGCAACTTCTCAGGGTTGTCATGTTTTTCGCCAATCTGGGGAAATGATCTTTTTACCCCAGCAAAAAATGACATGGGCTTTAAAACATGGTTGAACAAGGGTATAATAAAGCTTCAAGATGTATACAAGGACAACACTCTTATGCCATTTAATGAGTCGAAGACAAAGTTTAATGTTCCGCAGAAACACTTTTTCAAATATTTACAACTCAGAAGCTTTATTCCAGCACAGTTAAAAAACTCAGTGCAACAACCTCCATTGTCCACATTAGAGTTACATGTTACAAAGGACTGTTTTGGGGAAAAAAATGGTTTCACATCTTGCGGCTGCGTCACACGGTGTGGGCGTGGCATGGCGGCCATTTTGAACAAAAAAGCTCAATGGCGCCCCATAGAACATGTGGTGCGCAGGCATTGGAATTTAACGAACTCCTCCTAGGATTTTTGTCCGATCTTTACCAAATTCACTGTGTGGCATATA
This sequence comes from Dascyllus trimaculatus, assembly GCA_024666655.1. Classification (NCBI taxonomy): domain Eukaryota; kingdom Metazoa; phylum Chordata; class Actinopteri; family Pomacentridae; genus Dascyllus; species Dascyllus trimaculatus. The sequence continues at coordinate 613,028 of CM045453.1, read as the reverse complement.
GACCCCTCCAGGATGAAAAGTTATTAAAATCTTGTGGCTGCGTCACACAGTGTGGGCGTGGCATGGCGGCCATTTTGAACAAAAAAGCTCAATGGCGCCCCATAGAACATGTGGTGCGCAGGCATTGGAATTTAACGAACTCCTCCTAGGATTTTTGTCCGATCTTAACCAAATTCACTGTGTGGCATCTAGACCCCTCCAGGATGAAAAGTTATTAAAATCTTGTGGCTGCGTCACACAGTGTGGGCGTGGCATGGCGGCCATTTTGAACAAAAAAGCTAAACGGTGCCCCCTGAACCACGTGGTGCGCAGGCATTGGAATTTAACGAACTCCTCCCAGGATTTTTGGCCGATCTTCACCGAAAATTCCAGTGTGGTATCTAGACCCCTCCAGGATGAAAAGTTCTTAAAATCTTGTGGCTGCGTCACACAGTGTGGGCGTGGCATGGCGGCCATTTTGAACAAAAAAGCTAAACGGTGCCCCCTGAACCACGTGGTGCGCAGGCATTGGAATTTAACGAACTCCTCCCAGGATTTTTGGCCGATCTTCACCGAAAATTCCAGTGTGGTATCTAGACCCCTCCAGGATGAAAAGTTCTTAAAATCTTGTGGCTGCGTTACACGGTGTGGGCGTGGCATGGCAGCTATTTTGAACAGAAAAACTTAAGGGCGCCCCGTGGAAAACGTGGTGCGCAGGCATTAGAATTTAACGAACTCCTCCCAGGATTTTTGGCCGAATTTCACCAAATTCGCTGTGTGGCATCTGGACCCCTCCGGGATGAAAAGTTATTAAAATCTTGTGGCTGCGTCACACGGTGTGGGCGTGGCATGGCGGCCATTTTGAACAAAAAAGCTAAACGGCGCCCCCTGAACCACGTGGTGCGCAGGCATTGGAATTTAACGAACTCCTCCCTGGATTTTTGTCCGATCTTCACCAAATTCCCTGTGTGGCATGTACATCCATCCAGGATGAAAAGTTATTTAAATCTTGTGGCTGGGTTACACGGTGTGGGCGTGGCATGGCGGCAATTTTGAACAGAAAAACTTAACGGCGCCCCGTGGAAGACGTAGTGGGCAGGCATTGGAATTTAACGAACTCCTCCAAGGATTTTTGTCCCATCTCCACCAAATTTGCTGTGTGGCATCTAGATCCCTCCGGGATGAAAAGTTATTAAAATCTTGTGGATACGTCACACGGTGTGGGCGTGGCATGGTGGCCATTTTGAACAAAAAAGCTCAACGGTGCCCCCTCGAAAACGCTGTGCGCAGGCATTGGAATTTAACGAACTCCTCCTAGGATTTTTGTCCCATCTTCACAAAATTTGCTGTGTGGCATCTAGACCCCTCCAGGATGAAAAGTTATTAAAATCTCGTGGCTACTTCACACGGTGTGGGCGTGGCATGGCTCTATGGCACCCCCTAGACAAGGTCATGTGGAGAGGAGTGCGGTGAGGAGCAAGGGCCCGTCCGACGCTTCTTGCAGCTTTAATTAGGCCCCGAGCACTACAGTGTGTAGGACCCTATTGTTCCTGTAGTGTTTCTTTGGCGGTTTGGCGGTTTCTTTTTCTTACGCCACTTTGAACCCCAATTTGACGCCCTAAACATGCTCAAAAACTCACCAAATGTGGCACACACATCAGGAGTGATGAAAGATTTAATATTTTGGGCAAATCGCACATGTGAAGGGTAAAATGACTCAATAGCGCCACCTTGAAGATTGGGCTTTACTGGAGTAAATACGGCTAGTTTCACGTAAACTCATGGAATTTGGTACACATGTACAATAGCCCAAGAAAAAAACATTCCTGCTTTTGAAATTTCAAAAAAGGCTCAACGGCGCCCCCTAGAGCACGTAGTGTGCAGGCATTGGAATTTAACAAACTCCTCCTAGGATTTCTGTCCGATTTTCACCAAATTCACTGTGTGGCTTCTAGACCCCTCTGGGATGAAAAGTTATTAAAATCTTGTGGCTGCGTCACACGGTGTGGACGTGGCACCGTGGCCATTTTGAACAAAAAAGTTAAACAGCGCCAACTAGAACACGTGGTGCGCAGGCATTGGAATTTAACGAACTCCTCCCAGGATTTTTACCCGATCTTCACCAAATTTGCTGTTTGGCATCTACACCCCTCCAGGATCAAAAGTTATTAAGATCTTGTTGCTGCGTCACACGGTGTGGGCGTGGCATGGTGGCCATTCTGAACAAAAAAGCTCACTGGCGCCCCACAGAATACGTGGTGCGCAGGCATTGGAATTTAATGAAATCCTCCTAGGATTTTTGTCCGATCTTCACCAAATTCGCTGTGTGGCATCTTGACCCATCCAGGATAAAAAGTTATCAAAATCTTGTGGCTGCGTCACACGGTGTGGGCGTGGCATGTTACACACCGTGTGACGCACCTGCAATATAGATTTTACATGGATCCCTTCACCTCCAAAACTCATTTCGTTCCACATGGCGAATTTGCTCAAAATGGCCGCAATGCCCCGCCCACACCGTGTGACGCAGCCACAAGATTTTAATAACTTTTCATCCTGGAGGGGTCTAGATGCCACACAGCAAATTTGGTGAAGACCGGATAAAAATCCTAGGAGGAGTTCGTTAAATTCCAATGCCTGCGCACCACGTTTTCTAGGGGGCGCCGTGGAGCTTTTTCAAAATTTCAAAAGCAGGAATTTTTTTGTCTTGGGCTACTGTACCTGTGTACCAAATTTCATCAGTTTACGTGAAACTAGCCGTATTAACTCCACTAAAGCCCAATTTTCTAGGTGGCGCTATTGAGTCATTTTGCCATTCATATGTGTAATTCCCCCAAAATATCAAATTTTTCGCCGGTCCTGATGTGTGTGCAAAATTTGGTGAGTTTTTGAGCATGTTTAGGGGGTCAAATTGAGGTTCAAAGTGGCGTAAGAAAAATTAAAGCTGCAAGCAGCGTCGACGGGCCCTCGCTCCCCCCCCGCAACACCGCTGTGGAGACGATGGGAATGTCTAAAGTACGCACTCGTGTTCGTCTCATCCTGCTCTGCACATGTACCAAATTTCATGTCTGTACGACAAACCAGTGATTTTATATGAAATTTTAAAATTTTGTAGGGGGCGCTGTGGAGCTGTTTAAGTGCGCCACAGTGTTGACGGATAGCCTATCATCAAGCATATCAAGTTTCATTCATATTCGACCATGTGCAGTCAAGTTATGAGCATTTCACACTTCATGGCCACACGCTCAAAATGGCCGCCCTGTCACGCCCACAATGTGTGACAGAGGCAGAAGATTTTAATAACTTTTCATCCTGAAGGGGTCTAGATGCCACACAGCCAATTTGGTGGAGATGGGACAAAAATCCTGGGAGGAGTTCGTTAAATTCCAATGTCTCAGCACCACATTGTCTAGGGGGCGCTGTGAAGCCAATTGAAATTTCAAGTGTACAGATCTGTTTGTCTGGATACACTATACATGTGTACCAAATTTCATGTTTGTAGGTCAAAGCAGTAGTTTTTTATGAGTATTTGAATATTTGTAGGGGGCGCTGTGGAGCCGTTTGAACACGCCATTTCCTGAATTGTATATCAAACATTAGTTTTTGAGATTTGTGAGGATTTGTGTGGATTTGGTGATATTAGGTGGATCCCTTCACCTCCAAAACTCATTTCATTCCATGTGGCAAAATTGGTGAAAATGGCTGCCATGCCACGCCCACACCGTGTGACATAGCCACGAGATTTTAATAACTTTTGATCCTGAAGGGGTCCAGATGACACACAGTGAATTTGGTGAAGACCGGAAAAAAATCCTAGGAGGAGTTCGTTAAATTCCAATGCCTGCGCACCACGTTTTCTAGGGGGCGCCGTGGAGCTTTTTCAAAATTTCAAAAGCAGGAATGTTTTTGTCTCGGGCTACTGTACCTGTGTTCCAAATTTCATAGCTGTACGTGAAACTAGCCGTATTAACTCCACTAAAGCCCAATTTTTAAGGTGGCGCTATTGAGTCATTTTGCCATTCATAAGTGTAATTCCCCCAAAATATCAAATTTTTCACCAGTCCTGATGTGTGTGCAAAATTTGGGGAGTTTTTGAGCATGTTTAGGGGGTCAAATTGAGGGTTAATTTGGCATAAGAAAAATTAAAGCTGCAAGCAGCGTCGAACGGGCCCTCGCTCCCCCCCGCACCGCCGCTTTGGAGACGATCGGAATATGTAAAGCATGCAATTGTGTTCGTGTCATCCTGCTCTGCACAAGTACCAAATTTCACGTCTGTCGGACAAAGCAGTGATACGATATGAATTTTTGAAATTTCTAGGGGGCACTGTGGAGCTGTTTAATTGCCTCCAAGTGTTGAGGGATAGCCTGTCATGAAGCATATCAAGTTTCATTCACATCTTCTGATCAACAGTGAAGTTATGAGCATTTAACACCTCATGGTCACACGCTCAAAATGGCCGCCCTGCCACGCCCACACTGTGTGACGCAGCCACAAGATTTTAATAACTTTTTATCCTGGAGGGTTCCAGATGCCACACAGCCAATTTTGTGAAGACAGGACAAAAATCCTGGGAGGAGTTTGTTAAATTCCAATGTCTCCAAACAACCTTGTCTAGGGGGCGCCATAGAGCCGATTTGAATTTCGACTGTGCAATTTTGTAGGACTCGGGATTCTATATGTCTGTACCAAATTTTATGTTTGTAGGATACAGCAGTGATTTTTTATGAGTATTTTAATATTTGTAGGGGGCGCTGTGGAGCCTTTTGAACACATCCATTCATGAATTGTATATTAAACGTTAGTGTTTGAGATTGATGAGGATTTGTGTGGATTTGGTGATATTACGTGGATCCCTTCTCCTCCAAAACTCATTGCGTTCCACATGGCGAATTTGCTGAAAATGGCCGCCAGGCCACGCCCACACGGTGTGACGCAGCCACAAGATTTTAATAACTTTTCATCCTGGATGGGTCTAGATGCCACACAGCGAATTTGGTGAAGACCGGATAAAAATCCTGGGAGGAGTTTGTTAAATTCCAATGCCAGCGCACAGCATTGTCTCGGGTGCGCCGTTGAGGTTTTTAGTTCAAAATGGCCGCCATGCCACGCCCACACCGTGTGAAGTAGCCACGAGATTTTAATAAATTTTCATCCTGGAAGGGTCTAGATAACACACAGCCAATTTGGTGAAAATCGGATAAAAATCTTGGGAGTTCGTTAAATTCCACCACGTTTTTCACATGGCACCGTTAAGTTTTTCTGTTCAAAATGGCCGCCATGCCACGCCCCCACCGTGTAACGCAGCCACAAGATTTTAATAACTTTTCATCCTGGAGGGGTCTCGATGCCACACGGGTAATTTGGTGAAGATGGCACAAAAATCCTGGGAGGAGTTCAATAAATTCCAATGCCTGCGCATAGCGTTTTCTTGGGGGCACCGTTGAGATTTTTTGTACAAAATGGCCGCCATGCCACGCCCACATCGTGTAACGCAGCCACAAGATTTTAATATATTTTCATCCTGGAGGGGTATATATTGCACACAGTGAATTTGGTGAAGATAACACAATAATCCTGGGAGGAGTTCGTTAAATTCCAATGCCTCCGCACCACGTGTTCCAGGGGGCGCCGTTAAGCTTTTGTGTTCAAAATGGCCGCCATGCCACGCCCACACCGTGTGACACAGCTGCAAGATTTTAATAACTTTTTATTCTGGATGGGTCTACATGCCACACAGCGAATTTGGTGAAGATGGGACAAAAATCCTGAGAGGAGTTCGTTAAATTCCAATGCCTGCTCACAGCGTTTTCTTGGGAGCACCATTGAGATTTTTGTTCTAAATGGCCGCCATGCTACGCCCACACCGTGTGACGCAGCCACAAGATTTTAATAGCTTTTCATCCTGGAGGGGTCTAAATGCCACACAGCGAATTTGGTGAAGATCGGCCAAAAATCCTGGGAGGAGTTCGTTAAATTCCAATGCCTGCGCACCACATGCTGTAGGGGGCGCTGCTGACCTTTTTTGTTCAAAATGGCCGCCATGCCACGCCCACACCATGTGACGCAGCCACAAGATTTTAATAACTTTTCATTCGGGAGGGGTCTCGATGCCACTTATCAAATTTGGTGAAAATCGGGCAAAAATCCTGGGAGGAGTTCGTTAAATTCCAATGCCTGCGCACCACGTGTTCTAGTTGGCGCTGTTTAACTTTTTTGTTCAAAATGGCCGCCATGCCACGCCCACACCGTTTGACGCAGCCACAAGATTTTAATAACTTTTCATCCTGGAGGGGTTTAGATGCCACACAGCGAATTTGGTGAAGATCGGATAAAAATCCTGGGAGGAGTTCGTTAAATTCCAATGCCTGCATACCACATGCTGTAGGGGGCGCCGTTGAGCTTTTTTTGAAATTTCAACAGCAGGAATTTTTTTGTCTTGGGCTACTGTACATGTTGTCGTCCCGCCGAATTTACCCTTAACCAGGGCAATCGGACCAGCTCTCCGTTTCTAGGGTTAGGTTCTCACTGACTACAGATCCAGCCTGATAGGTTCAGCGGAACAGCTTAAGCTGGTGTCGAAGAAACTCGCCTAGCTCTCACTGTCTCCATCCAGACGCCTATCCCTCTTGCTCTGATCGAAGACTGCGCTAGGCAGCCTAAATAGTTCAGTCTTCTTATCAGTCACGTCTGTTAACGACAGCTTTCTTCTTAATAGACATGGCACTTGGTGAATTAGTAGGTTTTAATTTAGTGGTTTGGATTAGTGTAACCCCAGGGATCCGTTTATAATTCTGTGCAATACCTTGGTGACCAGAACAACCTGTAAGAACCATTAGATTTCAAATGCACACAATTGCTTAACCTTTCACATCATGAGGATTTCATAAACTTCAGGTGATAATTCAAAACTCCATACTACGTCACTTTAAATGCAGGTTAAATGTTTATTGCATAATAATAGCAGGGCAAAGCAACAGCTCATAATCAAAAACGCCAAAATCAACCAAAAAGGTGAACAGGGATAATAATTCTGGTTTAACTCACAGAACTGATCATGTCTGAGCAAACACGCCAGAATTATTTAACCATATGCTTCAAGGTAATAATTCTGGTCTAACTCACAGAACTGATCATGTCTGAGCAAACACACCAAAATCATTCAAACATATGCTTCAGATAATAATTCTGGTCTAACTCACAGAACAGATCATGTCTGATCAAACACACCAAAATCATTTAAGCATATGCTTCAGAATCATAAATTTGGTCAAAATTATAGAACTGAGCTTTCTTGATTAAATCTCCCAATATTGTGTTTTAATAGTTGGAGTGTAACAGCAAGGCCTTAGCTGCTACACCCGACCTGAACTGTTTTATGGAGATCTCCTGGAGGATGTGAAGAACTCAGTACAAAGTCTCAGGATCCAGCAGAAACTCTCCAGAAAATAGGGGGAGAGAACGTCCAGACCCCAATTCAGTCTTTGCAAAAAATCTTTAAATGTCTTTTGGCTTTGTTGCAGAAAAATAGGAAAAGTGTCAAAAAGATCTAACACGATGGTAAACTGTCAAAAGTCACAAGAAGAGATGAGCACTGCTGGAGTCTGTGGCTCTGCTAGCTGTTAGCTCTTCTGTTAGCTCTTGCTGGGTGATAGAAAAAATCCACTGTCTTATTTCTGAGTCTATTTGCAGACCAATTCTGGATCGTTCTAATTAGTGAGAAATAGCCTCACTGTCCATAGACTATATCAGACGAGATCCTTCTCCGACTGCGTCCACGAACATCTCCGGACAATTGTCACCTCAGATCACATTTATTAAAGCACCTTACACACCCATATTGCCTAATTCCTACATACGTAAATTTGTACTTTTCCACAAGCTCACCCTATGTTAACGGCTCATCTCCTTATTAGGGGGCCAAGCCCGAGGGGCATGGGACACGCGTATGCTAGCATACGCGTTTCCCAGGCCCGAAGGGCTGGGAACCCTATTGTAATCGTTCAGATTATTAGGGGGCCAAGCCCGAGGGGCGTGGGAGACGCGTATGCTAGCATACGCGCTTCCCAGGCCCGAAGGGCTGGGAACCCTATTGTAATCATTCAGATTATTAGGGTCCGAGCACCGAATGGTGCGAAGACCCTATTGTAATGCTAGAGATTATAATTATTAGGGTCCGAGCACCGAAGGGTGCGAAGACCCTATTGTAATGCTAAAGATTATTATTAGGGTCCGAGCACCGAATGGTGCGAAGACCCTATGGTAATGCTAGAGATTATTATTATTATTATTATTAGGGTCCGAGCACCGAAGGGTGCGAAGACACATCAGGACGCACAAAAAATCCTCTTGGAGCCATGCCCTAAACCCAACAGGAAGTCCGCCATGTTCAATTAACTGGACAAATTTTGACGAATGTTGTTCATTTTTGAGAACTATCTCCTCCTAGGGGATAACTCGCACAGACCTCAAATTTGACCAGTACATACACCAGGACATTATGATCAAAAGTTATAAAAAGATTCCTCCAATGTCAAAGGGTGTGTCTGTGGCGGCGTGGCGAACTTCGATGTCTCGCCATGACTACTAAAGTGTTTATATCTCAGCTGTACATTATCCGATCTCGCCCAAATTTCATGTGCTGGACAACAGTCCACTTTTTGAACACATCCACATTTTAAAATTTAGTCATAGTCATAGCGTCACCTAGTGGTAAAAGGATTCTCTCTAACGAGGACATTTGTCCTTACCACTGCTCCATACTTTGTGATATCATCCTGAAATTTGTCCAGTATATACAACAGGCCTTAAAGATGAGAAGTTATCAAAATCTTCCACAAAAGTCAAAGGATGTGACCGTGGTGGCCCTCTGACCTTTATGTACTTTTACCATTCTACAGCAGCTCTGGATTAAATCCAGATAAATGGTGCAACGCTGACACCTACTGTTCAAATCGTATAAATGCAGGTCTGTGTCATTGTAGAAAAATCCCTCTGTTTCAATACATTTTAATGTATTATTATTATTTGGTTGACCGTATTCAACTGAAATTTGGTGACATAAGCCTCAAGATGTTGATGATGATTCATGGAGAAAACTGTGACTGGTCGTCAAAAAGTGTGTCTGTGGCGGCGTGGCGAACTTGATGTCTCGTCATGACTACTAAAATGTTTATATCTCAGCTGTACATGATCCAATCTATCCCAAATTTTATATTCTGGACAAGAGTCCACTTCTGAACACATCCACATTTTAAAATTTAGTCATAGTCATAGCACCACCGATTGGTAACAGGAACTTAAAGACAGTATATTTGCAGGTATCATTGCTTCAAACTTTGCAATATAAGCAATATATGTATAAAGCTGACGTGCAAAAGCTCATGTCTCTCCCAAAAACTTTCACTCATATTTTAAAACTAAATTTCTTTCTCATATAAATAGTCAGTGCCACCAAAAATGCACTGACTATTCTCAATTGCTTTGGCTCATTTCTTGAAACAGACCAGACGTTCTCAACACTCTTGGTGCTTTTGCCAAAATAACCTGGATGGTTCAGCACAACACCATGGTTCACCTGCAAAAGCTCATATCTCTCCCAAAACAGTTCACACGACTGGTCAAAACTAAATTCTATTCTCATATAAATAGTCAGTGCCTCCAAAATTCATCGTCCCTTTGGCATTGTGTGAGCACTCTTATAAATGTCTATTCATATAATGGTTTGTGTCATTTGAAAACAAAATAGCATTTTGAGAAGTAATAACATCATTTTGAATGTAAAGTTTCAATTGAAGGAGAATTGAGGGCTTTTGCTCATTGTGTGTGTGTTTTCTGATTTGTATGCAGAGTTCTGAAATATGAGGCATGCTTTCACAAAATGTGTGTAAACTATCAAGAAAACTGTACTGACACACATAAAGTAACTTTCATACATCAGAGTAAAAAGAAAATCTATACATCATTACATACTGTAATACAAACACATAAACAAAAAACAAGGAACATTATATGGAGCCTACAGTGCTGTAAATAAAGCTGTCCTCACCGTCCCTCTCCTGGCCACCATATGTTCATGACTAATCCTGACAACTGAACAGACTATTGTGCATGTGATGACTTATACAATGAAATGATGCTGACATGTTTTGGAGTGAACGGCCATTAGACTGAGAAGTCAACAATCAGTTTAGATCAACAAGATCTATTCACTTGGAAATTGTGCTAAATGAAGGCTACCTGTACTGAATCATTTGCAAAGATGTACTGAGACATCGAGACAAGTACTACGATGTTTGCAATTTGATGAAATGAAGGACAAATTCCAGTCTGTTGTGAACAATTGCCAAGTAGTTTGGACGTTTGTCCATGTTGTTTTGAGAATGTAATTTTAGTTTCGAGAAATGAGCCAAACCTATGGAGAAAAACTGTACAAACAACGATATTTCAAATATGTATTTCAACTAGTTTAATTATACATTCGTCAATATTCATATCATCACAGATTGTAGCTAGAAAAGCACCCAGAGAGCACAGACCTCCGCCAAGAAACTCCAGTCCACCCCAACACAATCTCCCAACGACAAAGTATACTTAAAAAACAGTCAACATCTTTGTGCTATATATGTGCTATATATGTGCTCCGTCCTACCACAAGGTGGCACTGCAGGGCTTTCTAACACTCCCAATGTTAAACATCTTTTAAAAAATTCCCAGATCCAGATAGTGATCTGGATTACTCCCAAAACTCAATCATTTGTTCCTTGTCCCATTTCACAGGGGCTGAGGGGGGCAACTTCCACTTCATTTCATGTGCGGTCAATATGACCGCCTATGGCCGGAATAGGTACAAATGATTATGTCTTCTTTGTCTTTTTTTTAAATCATGAAAAAAATTAGTTTTTAAACTAGTTTAAATATGTCCAAGGTACATGGTGGCGTGTCACTGCCATTTATAAATATAAATCTTGCATCCAACACTGAGCTATTAGAATGATTCACAGATTCATGTTTTTAATTTAAATGTGCATGGTTATTTGGCTGACATGTACTTGTGATATGTATAATAACAATAAATTATTATTACTATTGCTACTGCTTATGCCAGCAGTGTTCAATATTTTCAGGCCAACAACCCCCAAACTGATGGATAGATGGAGCAGGGATCTCCTACGATACACCTTATATAATATTGTTTAACCCCTTAACGCCTGAATTTATATACAAGTATATTAAAAAATTTGTTTTGTGTTTTTGCCTTTATGTAGGTGTCACATGAGGGTTGAGATTGTTCATTTGATTATAGCACAAAAAATAAATAGAAATTTGGGTATGTTGCAAATTTGCAACAACAGGCATAATGGTCAATAATAGCGACCCAATAATACAGTAATATAACAATAATAAAACAGATTTTTTTAATTGATAACAGAACAGAAAAAAATAGAACAGATAACATCTCACTCACAGATTTTTAAATTAATAACACAACAGATAATAGTCAATGAGATATGAGTTTGACACCATTGATGTTCATGGTGGCCGAGAAAGTTTGTGATACAATCCTTGAAATTGGTCAGCTAAGTCTGAGCACCTTGAAATTTCTGCCACATCCCGACATGTGCCACACCTGGACGTGCGCCACGTCCCGACATGAGTGGGTGTGCGAGGACCCGTTCATCGCTGCTTGCAGCTTTAATTAGGGGGCCAAGCCCGAGGGGCATGGGACACGCGTATGCTAGCATACGCGTTTCCCAGACCCGAAGGGCTGGGAACCCTATTGTAATCGTTCAGATTATTATTATTAGGGGGCCAAGCCCGAGGGGCATGGGACACGCGTATGCTAGCATACGCGTTTCCCAGGCCCGAAGGGCTGGGAACCCTATTGTAATCGTTCAGATTACTATTATTATTATTATTCACCCTTTTTATTTTTCCGTTGGTAAAAGTAGTGCTGCAGGCTACACCGTGCAAGGGAGGGTGGTGCAATTTGGAAGGTTGGTCCAGACCCCTGCCCTTACCTCAGATGCAAAAAATTGCACATGTCTGCCAGCAGGGGGCGGTATAACCACAGTCAACATGTTTTGGGTTATAACTCCCACACCATATGTCGCACATTCAAAAACCTAATATCCACAGATTCCCTGAATAGCACTAAATCATCTGGGATAAGCCACGCCCATTTCCGCCTATAATTTTTTTTTGCAAAATGGCAAAAACTGGAAAACCTACTTTTTCGAACTCTTCCTTCGGTTTTTGTCCAATCAGCGTGAAACTTGGTACGTACAGTCTTCAGTTGGACCTGATCTAAAGTTATCAAAAGAATTTTGTTCCGTCTAAATATGCGCAAATTACTAACGCAAAAATTTTTATAGCTAGCTATAAAAATGCTAACTGTTGCATATCTTGGTCAAAACAAATGCTAATAACACTAAACCTGAGATCTCATGTTGTCATGTGACTGTGTGGGTATTTGCCAAATTTGGCTCATGTTGGCCACTAGGGGGCGCTGCAACTATGGGAGATTTATATCTTTTAAATGGCAAGACTGATTTTTCCCAAATTTGGTAGGTATGATTCTGGGTCACTCCTGAGGCCATATCTTAATGTTATTTATGAATGGTCAAAGTGGGCGTGGCTTATTACGAGGTAAACAACAAACGTTTATTTCAGCTCAAGTATTATGCTGAGGACTGTGAAAATTACAGGGTCTATGTAGAAGAGCACATAGACCACGCACACCAAAAATTGTGCATCTACTCCACTAGGTGGCGCTATAACGGTTGCAAACGGACTTTGGCCTGTAACTTTCACATTTTAAATCACGTCTTGGTAAACTTTATATCTACGTGATCCCTAAATAGTGTCGCATCTTCTGACATAGGCCACGCCCACTTCCACTGCACATTTCTCTTTGTACATCAATACACATCAAGAACCTACTTTTTCGAACTCCTCCTACAGTTTAAACTCCATCTTCACCAAACTTTGCACAAACAATGTCCAGACGTGCTTGAGCAAAAGTTATCAAAAGAATTTTGCTACGACAAAAAATGTGCCACTTATAAATACTCAATTTTTTCTGCTAGCTAAAAAGCAAATACTGTTGCATATTTTTTTCAACGTGAAAGCTATCCACATTGAACTCAACTCACTTGTGTCAGAGGTCAACCAGAGGCTCTGTGCCAAATTTGGCGCAAATTGGCCAATAGGGGGCGCTATAAACAGGACAAATTCAAGCTACATGAAAGTTGATCAGATTGGCACCAAATTTGGTGAGCATGATGTGGGCTTGCTCCCGAGGCCAGCCATAAAATTTAGTAACATTTGGTCAAAGTGTACGTGACTTGTTACAGCTGACACATTCAGCCTTTCAACTTCAGCTGCTCTTCCCATTACCATTACAACACTGCTGGTGAGACGTTGGCCGGTATCCTGACGCTCGCCCCGGGGCCGTGGTCCTTCTGGCCTGACCTCCATGGGCTCGGCGAGACCCGGGGACCGAGTCGCGCAAGGGGGCTTGGCCCCCTTTGATAACTGCTTGCAGTTCTAGTTTTCCTTATTTTTCCGTTGGTAAAAGTGGTGCTGCAGGCTACACCGTGCAAGGGAGGGTGGTGCAATTTGGAGGGTTGGTCCAGACCCCTGCCCTTACCTCAGATGCAAAAAATTGCACATGTCTGTCAGCAGGGGGCGCTATAACCACGGTCAACATGTTTTGGGTTGTAACTCCCACACCGTATGTCGCACATTTAAAAAACTCATATCCACAGATTCCCTGAATAGCACTGAATCATATGGGATAAGCCACGCCCATTTCCGCCTATAATTTTTTTTCGCAAAATGGCAAAAACTGGAAAACCTACTTTTTCGAACTCCTCCTTGGGTTTTTGTCCAATCAGCATGAAACTTGGTAAATAAAGTCTTAATTTGGGCCTGATCTAAAGTTATCAAAAGAATTTTGTTGTGTCTAAATATGCGCAAATTAATAACGCAAAACTTTTTATAGCTAGCTATAAAAATGCTAACTGTTGCATATCTTGGTCAAAACAAATGCTAATACCACCAAACCTGAGATCTCATGTTGTCATGTGACTGTGGGGGTATGAGCCACATTTGGCTCATGTTGGCCACTAGGAGGCGCTGCAACTATTGGAAATTTATATCTTTTAAATGGCAACACCGATTTTTACCAAATTTGGTAAGTATGATGCTGGGTCACTCCTGAGGCCATATCTTAACGCTATTCATGAATGGTCAAAGTGGGCGTGGCTTATTGCAAGATAAACAACAAACATCTATTTCAGCTCAAGTACTATACTGAGGACTGTGAAATTTACAGGATATATATAGAAGAGCACACAGACCACCCACACCAAAAATTGTGTGTCTACTCCACTAGGTGGCGCCATAACGGTTGCAAATGCACTTTGGCCTGTAACTTTCACATTTTAAATGACGTCTTGGTAAACTTTATATCTACGTGTTCCCTAAATAGTGTCGCATCTTCTGACATAGGCCACGCCCACTTCCGGTGCACATTTCTTTTTGTACATCAATACACATCAAAAACCTACTTTTTTGAACTCCTCCTACAGTTTAAACTCCATCTTCACCAAACTTTGCACATATAATCTCCAGACGTGTCTGAGTAAAAGTTATCAAAAGAATTTTGCTACTCCAAAAAATGTGCGACTTATAAATACTCGATTTTTTATGCTCGCTAAAAAGCACATACTGTGGCATATATTTGTCAACGTGAAAGCTGTTGACATTGAACTCAAGTCACTTGTGTCAGAGGTCATCCACAGGCTCTGTGCCAAATTTGGCGCAAATTGGCCAATAGGGGGCACTATAAACAGGAAAAATTCAAACTACATGAAAGTTGATCAGATTAGCACCAAATTTGGTGAGCATGATGTGGGCTTGCTCCCGAGGCCAGCCGTAAAATTTAGTAATGTTTGGTCAAAGTGGGGGAGACTTGTTACAGCTGACACATTCAGCCTTTCACGCTTTCTGGTGCTCTTGCCGTTACCATTACAGCACTGCTGGTGATACTTTGGCCGGTATCATGACGCTCGCCCCGTGCCCGTGGTCCTTTTGGCCGGACCTCCGTGGGTTCGGCGAGACCTGGGGACCGAGTCGCGTAAGGGGGCTTGGCCCCCTTTCATAACTGCTTGCAGTTCTAGTTTTCCTTATTTTTCCGTTGGCAAAAGTGGTGCTGCAGGCTACACCGTGAAAGGGAGGGTGGTGCAATTTAGAGGGTTGGTCCAGACCCCTGCCCTTACCTCAGATGCAAAAAATTGCACATGTCTGTCAGCAGGGGGCGCTATAACCACGGTCAACATGTTTTGGGTTGTAACTCCCACACCGTATGTCGCACATTTAAAAACCTCATATCCACAGATTCCCTGAATAGCACTGAATCATATGGGATAAGCCACGCCCATTTCCGCCAATAATTTTTTTTTGCAAAATGGCAAAAACTGGAAAACCTACTTTTTCGAACTCCTCCTTGGGTTTTTGTCCAATCAGCGTGAAACTTGGTAAATAAAGTCTTAAGTTGAACCTGATCTAAAGTTATCAAAAGAATTTTGTTCCGTCTAAATATGCGCAAATTAATAACGCAAAACTTTTTATAGCTAGCTATAAAAATGCTAACTGTTGCATATCTTGGTCAAAACAAATGCTAATACCACCAAACCTGAGATCTCATGTTGTCATGTGACTGTGGGGGTATGAGCCACATTTGGCTCATGTTGGCCACTAGGAGGCGCTGCAAGTATTGGAAATTTATATCTTTTAAATGGCAAGACCGATTTTTACCAAATTTGGTAAGTATGATGCTGGGTCACTCCTGAGGCCATATCTTAACGCTATTCATGAATGGTCAAAGTGGGCGTGGCTTATTGCAAGATAAACAACAAACATTTATTTCAGCTCAAGTACTATACTGAGGACTGTGAAATTTACAGGATATATATAGAAGAGCACACAGACCACCCACACCAAAAATTGTGTGTCTACTCCACTAGGTGGCGCCATAACGGTTGCAAATGCACTTTGGCCTGTAACTTTCACATTTTAAATGACGTCTTGGTAAACTTTATATCTACGTGTTCCCTAAATAGTGTCGCATCTTCTGACATAGGCCACGCCCACTTCCACTGCACATTTCTTTTTGTACATCAATACACATCAAAAACCTACTTTTTTGAACTCCTCCTACAGTTTAAACTCCATCTTCACCAAACTTTGCACATATAATCTCCAGACGTGTCTGAGTAAAAGTTATCAAAAGAATTTTGCTACTCCAAAAAATGTGCAACTTATAAATACTCGATTTTTTCTGCTCGCTAAAAAGCACATACTGTGGCATATATTTGTCAACGTGAAAGCTGTTGACATTGAACTCAAGTCACTTGTGTCAGAGGTCATCCACAGGCTCTGTGCCAAATTTGGCGCAAATTGGCCAATAGGGGGCACTATAAACAGGAAAAATTCAAACTACATGAAAGTTGATCAGATTAGCACCAAATTTGGTGAGCATGATGTGGGCTTGCTCCCGAGGCCAGCCGTAAAATTTAGTAATGTTTGGTCAAAGTGGGGGAGACTTGTTACAGCTGACACATTCAGCCTTTCACGCTTTCTGGTGCTCTTGCCGTTACCATTACAGCACTGCTGGTGATACTTTGGCCGGTATCATGACGCTCGCCCCGTGCCCGTGGTCCTTTTGGCCGGACCTCCGTGGGTTCGGCGAGACCCGGGGACCGGTTCGTGCAAAGGGGTTTGGCCCCCTTTCATAACTGCTTGCAGTTCTAGTTAGGAGATTGTTTTCGTTAATCGGCCGAATTGCACCATAACCTCTTCTCGGCTGCCAGGAAGTCACCTGCATTCACCCCAGGTCAGTTTCCTCTTTCCACCTTATAAGGAAACTGTTGCTCAATTGTCGGCCGAATTACACCATAACTCCTTCCTCACAGTCTTAGCCGACAGCCAAGAGCTCCATCACTTCTCATCTCTTCCACCTGCAGTACTTTAACACAGTAACCATCAGTTATCCATCACACTAGTTACTTGATCATAAAAATTCATCTGATTTTACAAACCATTCCATAAGCGCAGCTTTAAATTCATCTGACTTCAACATTTCAAATTATTACATCATAAACATGACTTCTCATCTAAGCACACACACACTTGAGCACATGTTCTGTTCCTCTCCCCTACATTAGATTCAACCCCAAACTTTATTTATTAACCATTTCAAATCAGAACCCCTTATTCTAGATCCCTTTTTAAGAAAAATCCATATTACTCTATTAAACTCGGCCCCCTCATTAGACCTATTTCACCCCAGTGACCTTGTTAATGGCTGCTCTTGTGATCTCAAATCTTAGCTCAACTTGACAATGTGTACCAAATTTGATGAGTTTACGTGAAACTAGCTATATTAACTCCACTAAAGCACAATTTTCTAGGTGGCGCTATTGAGTCATTTTGCCATTCATATGTGTAATTCCCCCAAAATATCAAATTTTTCACCAGTCCTGATGTGTGTGCCAAATTTGGGGAATTTTTGAGCATGTTTAGGGGGTCAAATTGGGGTTCAAAGTGGCTTAAGAAAAAGAAACCGCCATCCCCCCAAAGAAACACGACAGGAACAATAGGGTCCTAGGCACTGTAGTGCTTCGGGCCCTAATAAAGAAACCGCCAAACCGCCAAACCGCCAAAGAAACACTAGAAGAACAAGAGGGTCCTACGCACTGTAGTGCTTCGGGCCCTAATAAACCGCCAAAGAAACAAACCCGCAAAGAAACACTAGAGGAACAATAGGGTCCTACGTACTGTAGTGCTTCGGGCCCTAATAAACCGCCATCCCAACCGCCAAAGAAACACGACTGGAACAATAGGGTCCTACGCACGCTAGTGCTCGGGCCCTAATAAAGAAACAAACCGCCAAACAAACAGAGCAGGAACAATAGGGCCTTTACACTGCAAGGCAAAGGCAGCGATCAGTGTGAAACACTGATCGCTGCCCTTTGCCTTTTCGTGCTCGGGTCCTAATAAACCGCCATCCCAACCGCCAAAGAAACACTACAGGAACAATAAGGTCCTACGCACTGTAGTGCTCGGGCCCTAATTAAAGCTGCAAGCAGCGTTGGACGCACCCTCGCTTCTCAACGCACTACTCTCCACACGACCTTTTCTAGGGGGCGCCGTAGAGCCGATTGGAATTTCGACTGTGCAGATCTGTTGGTCTTGGGATACTATATGTATGTAACAATTTTAATGTTTGTAGGATTAAGCAGTGATTTTATATGAGTATTTAAATATTTGTAGGGGGCGCTGTGGAGCCGTTTGACCACGTCCATTCCTGAATTGTGTATTGAACGTTAGCTTTTGAGATTAATGAGGATTTGTGTGGATTTGGTAATTTCACGTGGATCCCTTCACCTCCAAAACCCAATTCGTTCCACATGGCGAATTTGTTCAAAATGGCCGCCATGCCCCGCCCACACCGTGTGACGTAGCCACGAGATTTTAATAACTTTTCATCTTGGAGGGGTATAGATGCCACACAGCGAATTTGGTGAAGATCGGATAAAAATCCTGGAAGGAGTATGTTGAATTCCAATGCCTGCGTACCACGTGTTCCAGGGGACACCGTTTAGCTTTGTTGTTCAAAATGGCCGCCATGCCACGCCCACACCATGTGACGCAGCCACAAGATTTTAATAACTTTTCATCCTGGAGGGGTTTAAATGCCACATAGGGAATTTGGTGAAGATGGCACAAAAATCCTGGGAGTAGTTCGTTAAATTCCAATGCCTGCGCACCACGTGTTCCAGGGGGTGCCGTTAAGTTTTTTTTTTCACAATGGCCGCCATGCCACGCCCACACCGTGTGACTCAGCCACAAGATTTTAATAACTTTTCATCTTGGAGGGGTCTAGATACCACACAGCGAATTTGGTGAAGATTAGACAAAAATCCTGAGAGGAGTTCGTTAAATTCCAATGCCTGCCCACCACGTTCTCCACGGGGCGCCGTTAAGTTTTTCTGTTCAAAATGGCCGCTATGCCACACCACACCGTGTAACGCAGCCACAAGATTTAAATAACTTTTCATCCTGGAGGGGTCTAGATGCCACACAGGGAATTTGGTGAAGATAGCACAAAAATCCTAGGAGGAGTTCGTTAAATTCCAATGCCTGCGCACCACGTGTTCCAGGGGACGCCATTGAGCTTTTTTGTTCAAAATTGCCGCCATGCCACGCCCAGACTGTGTGACGCAGCCACAAGATTTGAATAACTTTTCATCCTGGAGGGGTTTAGATGCCACACAGCGAATTTGGTGAAAATTGGATAAAAATCCTGGGAGGAGTTTGTTAAATTCCAATGCCTGCGCACCACGTGTTGTACTTGGCGCTCTTTAGCTCTTTTGTTCAAAATGGCCGCCATGCCACGCCCACACCGTGTGACGCAGCCACAAGATTTTAATAACTTTTCATCCTGGAGGGGTTTAAATGCCACATAGGGAATTTGGTGAAGATGGCACAAAAATCCCGGGAGGCCTTCATTAAATTCCAATGCCTGCACACCACGTGTTCCAGGGGGCGCCGTTAAGGTTTTTTTAAAATTTCAACAGCAGGAATTTTTTTTCTTGGGCTCCTGTACATGTGTACCAAATTTCATGAGTTTACGTGAAACTAGCCGTATTAACTCCACTTAAGCCCAATTTTCTAGGTGGCGCTATTGAGTCATTTTGCCATTCATATGTGTATTTCTCCCCAAATATAAAATTTTTCACCAGTCCTGATGTGTGTGCCAAATTTGGTGAGTTTTTGAGCATGTTTAGGGGGTCAAATTGGGGTTCAAAGTGGCGTAAGAAAAAGAAACCGCCAAACCGCCGTCCCCCCAAAGAAACACTAGAAGAACAATAGGGTCCTACGCACTGTAGTGCTTCGGGCCCTAATAAAGAAAGAAACCGCCAAACAAACAGAGCAGGAACAATAGGGCCTTTGCACTGCAAGGCAAAGGCAGCGTTCAGTGTTTCACACTGATCGCTGCCCTTTGCCTTTTCGTGCTCGGGCCCTAATAAACCGCCATCCCAACCGCCAAAGAAACACTACAGGAACAATAGGGTCCTACGCACTGTAGTGCTCGGGCCCTAATTAAAGCTGCAAGCAGCGTCGGACGGGCCCTCGCTTCTCAACGCACTACTCTCCACAAGACCTTTTCTAGGGGGCGCCATAGAGCCGATTGGAATTTCGACTGTGCAGATCTGTTGGTCTTGGGATACTATATGTATGTACCAATTTTAATATTTGTAGGATTAAGCAGTGATTTTATATGAGTATTTAAATATTTGTAGGGTGCGCTGTGGAGCCGTTTGACCACGTCCTTTCCTGAATTGTATATTGAACGTTAGCTTTTGAGATTAATGAGGATTTGTGTGGATTTGGTAATTTCACGTGGATCCCTTCACCTCCAAAACCCATTTCGTTCCACATGGCGAATTTGTTCAAAATGGCCGCCATTCCACGCCCACACCATGTGACGCAGCCACAAGATTTTAATAACTTTTCATCCTGGAGGGGTTTAAATGCTACATAGGGAATTTGGTGAAGATGGCACAAAAATCCTGGGAGGAGTTCGTTAAATTCCAATGCCTGCGCACCACGTGTTCCAGGGGGCGCCGTCAAGCTTTTTTGTTCAAAATGGCCGCCATTCCACGCCCAAACCGTGTGACGCAGCTGCAAGATTTTAATAACTTTTCATTCTGGATGGGTCTAGATGCCACACAGCAAATTTGGTGAAGATGGCAAAAAAATCCTGGGAGGAGTTCGTTAAGTTCCAATGCCTGCGCACAGCGTTTTGCAGGGGGAGCCGTTGAGATTATTTGTTCAAAATTGCCGCCATGCCACGCCCAAACCATGTGCAGCATCCACGAGATTTTAATAACTTTTCATCCTGGAGAGGTCTCGATGCCACACAGCGAATTTGCTGAAGATCGGGCAAAAATCCTGGGAGGAGTTCGTTAAATTCCAATGCCTGCGCACCACGTGTTCAAGGGGGCGTGGTTAAGCTTTTTTGTTCAAAGTGGCCGCCATGCCACGCCCACACCGTGTGACGCAGCCACAAGATTTTAATAACTTTTCATCCTGGAGGGGTCTAGATGCCACACAGCGAATTTGGTGAAAATTGGATAAAAATCCTGGGAGGAGTTTGTTAAATTCCAATGCCTGCACACCACTTGTTGTACTTGGCGCTCTTTAGCTCTTTTGTTCAAAATGGCCGCCATGCCACGCCCACACCGTGTGACGCAGCCACAAGATTTTAATAACTTTTCATCCTGGAGGGGTTTAAATGCCACACAGCGAATTTGGTGAAGATCGGACAAAAATCCTGGGAGGAGTTCATTAAATTCCAATGCCTGCACACCACATGCTGTAGGGGGCACTTTTGAGCTTTTTTTGAAATTTCAACAGCAGGAATTTTTTGTCTTGGGCTCCTGTACATGTGTACCCAATTTCATGAGTTTACGTGCAGCTTATCATAACATGCCACTCTGATTCACACATCTCACACATGAACAACAGGACGGGGGCCTGACTGGACCCCTAGAATGGATTCAAGTTGAACCATGGACTCAATCAAGCGGCACACTGGTTTAATGACTCTACCAAACCGTGAGGTAAGTTGGCCATCTGCATTAGATGCTTGAGGTCGATTGGCAGATGGTAGTTGTGGGACAAGATCCGGCGAAGCTGACGGGGGGTCCAGAGCAGTGGAAGGGCCACCAGCAGCAGGTGAGGCTGCTACAGAGGGAGGTGGCGGACAGTCTGAATTAGAAAGCTCATCAACAGAAGACTGCTCACGGACCCATGAGGCAATGAGGCCATCATGCCAGTCATCAACACCCAAGAGAGAACCAGCAAGGGATGGCTCAGCCATTGCAGCTGCAGTGTCCAGACCAGATGTATCCGACCCATTCAAGTCAGATTCAGCGGGGGCCAGGCTAGGGGTGGGCACAGACATGGGAGCATTATCATCCAAAGCCTCCTCCAGCGGAAGGAAGTTGACCTGAAGCAGCAAGTTACGGTGAACTACATGTTCACTCTGGGTCTCTGATTTGGTAGATATGCAGGGCAGGTTTTGAGGCCACCACAGTATGTACAACAGGCAGCCACTTGTCAGAGAGCTTACGTTTCCCTTTGCCACCTTTGTTTGCCAGCAGCACCTGGTCACCGAGAGACAGAGGCTGACCTTTGACCCGTTTGTTGTACTGGCCACACTGATGTCTCTGCTCAGCTGTGCAGTTCTTCTGAGCCAGTGCCATGGCTTAGTGCAAGTCTTCCAAAAGGGATTTCACATAAGCATTGTAATCACACACAGTCACATCATGGAGCACATTCTTGAAGAGAAGGTCAACCGGCAGCCTTGGGACTCTCCCGAACATCAAGTAGAAGGGCGCGAACCCAGTGGTCTCATGCACACAGTGCAATTGTATAGAAAGGTCATGGTCTGGATCATTTGCGGCCACTTCTGTTTGGAGCGAAAGGGTAGAGATCTGAGCCTGTTGCCCAAGGTGCGGTTAAACCTCTCTGTGCTGCCGTTCCCCATAGGATGGTAGGGTGAGGTGTGTGACTTGTCAACCCCTGACAACTTCAAGAGCTCAGCAATCAGCTCACTCTCAAAGTTCGCTCCCTGGTCAGAATGGAGGCGCTGAGGGAAGCCATAGATGCAGAGGAAGTTGTCCCACAGCTTCATGGCCACCCTCTTGGCAGTCTGGTCCTGGCAGGGAAAAGCATGAGCCAACTTCGTGAAGTGATCAGTGATCACAAGAACATCCACAGACTTGTTGTGGGTGTCCTCAGCTGACCAAAAGTCAATGCACACGAGCTCTGGAGGAGCAGAGGGCTTAATGCTCTCCAGTGGGGCTCTTGCAGAAGGCTCGGGAGTCTTGCTGAGAACACATCTGCAGCAGTGCTTCACATGATTGCGGACATCCTTCTCCATGTTGTCCCAGAAGAAATGCTGGCGGGCCAGAGAGAGTGAGCGGAGCTGACCTTGATGACCAGCGTGGTCATGAACACCTGACAACGCATCTGCGCAAGAAGTAGAACTTCTTCTGCGCCACCTTCAGGTTGTTGGCTCTGAGGCGCGAGAAGACAGACTCGAGCCGTTTCAAGGCTTCCTCTTCAGATGGAGCGAAGACAAGCAAGTCATACAAATAACAGATGAGGCTAGAGAAGTTCAAGTCACCAAACACACTGATCATCATCCGCATGAATGATGCGGGACTGTTGCATAAGCCCTGGGGGAGTCTGTTATACTCGTACAGGCCTAAGGGTGTGGTAAAGGCCGTGTACCGCATGTCAGACTCATGGAGGGGGATGTTATAGAACCCCGATGTGAGATCCATGGTGCTGAAAAAAGCATTACCACCAAGGGCAGCAAGGCAGTCGGCCTGGTGAGGCAGCGGGTGGGCGTCTTTGACGGTCTTTGCATTAAAGCCAGCGAAAGTCAGTGCAGATCCTCAATTCTCCTGACTTCTTCCAGACAAGGACCAGCGGCAAAGCATATTCACTGACTGACTTACTGATGATGCCTTTCAACTCCATTTCAGACAGCACCTCTCTCAGTTTATGATAGTGTGCTGGAGGGACACAGCGATAGGGCAGTCTGAAGGGGCGATCATCAGGGAGGTGAATTTGGTGGACAAATTCCTTCGCTTCCCCACAGTCCAGCTTGTCTTTGGAGAAGACATCTTGGTAAGTGAGCACAAGTTCAGTTAGCCGCTGTTTCCATTCATCTGACACCTCACAACCTTCAAGATTGATATCTGCCAAACCACAGTCCTTGAGCCGCTGAAACGGGGTAGAAACGGCATCTGAGTTGGGGATAGGGTCAGTTGCCTGACCTGTCTGTGGCCTACTCACACCCTGGGAGAGGGGGAGGTCCTCCACTGCCACACAAGGAAACACATCTGCCACTTTCGCATTGCGGCGCAGTGTCACGGGTCTCATTGTTGGGTTAAGAATCTTCATCGGGACCCAACGATCTCCCCACATGGGTGCCACAACCCGTCCAACAATGATGTCCTTAGGAGCTGAACGGGAAGAGGTAGGCTCCACAATAATAGTGCTCTCAGGTGACACAGGTGCACTGCTGGGTAGCTTTCCCCACACCAGATGCTCCCCCTGTGGTGCAAGAGTGACAGCCTGCCGCAGCCTTACTGTGCCAACTTTGTCAGGCATTCCAGGACCAGACCAACGAGTAATGCAGCTGAGCAACTGAAGAAACTGCTCACAATCAGGATCTGAGGTGCTGGAGTGGATAAGCTCCCAGTACTTCTCATCAGACTTCATCCTTTGTATTATAGGCCTAATGACATTGCTTCCAGTGATTAGCTCATCTCTCTGCCCAGGGACAAGGAAAGTTGGCACAACGAACTTGGACCCATAAAGCTCAATTTCTAGGTCATAGATACATTTGGGTTGTGTCATAAGGCCACCACAGCTGATAGTCCTCAGCCTCAGCCTGTACCTTCTCAGGCACAGGCTGAGGACTAGGGAGAACGCCAGTGGCTGTAAGCTTGGACTCTGCCTCCACACTGACTGTGCATGACATGCTCCCAGAATCAAGCATCCCCCTCAAAGTAGACTGACCCCCAACAGATACTGGAGCAGAGAACAGATCACTAGCTCCTTCCACTCTATGTGAACCCACAACAATAACTTGTCTGTCAACAGGAAGGCTACTACAGCAGTTTACATAGATTGATTGCAAGTCATTTTCTTCACTGAGGGTGTCACTAGCACCACCCATGCTACCCCTCTCACTACACAGGCGGGCTAGTTTAAATCAGCATTGGGGGGAGAAGGTGGTGGCATGGCTGGGGAAAGAGAGGCTTGTGGGCATTGACTTCTTATGTGACCAGGACTGAAGCAGTTGAGGCACAATCTGTAAAGCCTACAGTGTGCATGGGTAGAGTGGTCCCTGGAGCCACAGACCTTGCATGCAAAGGGCTCAGAAGCCTGCAGGTTACGCGGTCGACCAGTTTGACAGTGCACTGGTTGACGATTGCCTGTTGGGTGACGGCTGGCTGGTCTCTGATTGGTTGCAAGAGTAGCATTACACAAGGAAAGCACTTTGTCAAACATTGCTACAACCTGTTGAATACCAGGGTTGACAGTAGGTGAATCAACGGCAGCATAAGCCGGGTCAGAGACAGCAGAAGGAGGCAGGGACAAAGAAGAAGACTCACGTGAGTTCACTATAACATTGTCTGACTGGGGCTGACTGCAGGCCAGAGCAGAAGCTGGTAGAGAGGTAGGAGGGGGCTTGGGCTGGTGTGCTGTTAAAGCAGCCTGGGACATGTTAAGATCGAGAGGGTGACAAGAATCAGCCACAGGACTCTGACTGTAGGCTGACAAACCCACCATGTTTTGGGACTGGGCTGCTGTCTTCCTCACATTTCTCATGTGAGCATCCAGACGCTCCTGAACCTCAGCTGCAGTCCACTGTTCAGGTGCCTTCAGTTGAAATGACATGGCAAGTCTGGGATCAGGACAATGATTAATGAACATCAAGACCACCTCAGCACTGGGGTCCTCCACAGATTTGCCTCGCCTCCAGAGACTCTCATCAGCAGCATCTATGGATTTGTTAAGGCGAATCCAGTAGTCCATAGCATTCTCACCAGCACGGGGAACAGTGCTGTAGAAATCTTTCATAGGCAGGTTAGAGTATGACAGCTCACTGAAGTTACCTTTAAATATGTTAAACACAGCTGTGGGTAGGTCAGCTGCACTCAGTTCAGGGCAGCTACGGAGTGACACCTTCACCACATCCCTAGCCTTGCCTGTTAATCTTGACATTATCAGGTCAAACATTTCAGCATGAGTGTCACATTTCACCCTATTCAGGTAACATCTCATCATGTCCTCCCATTCGTGAATAGAGAACATATCAGCATGATCACCCCTGAAGTAAAGTGGAGCCTTGGTGTCTGACTGCACAACAACTTTTAACTGTGACAAACCAGCATTGCTGGATGACTGATTTGTAGTGGGAGACTGAGGCTGGACGTTGCTAGGCTGGTGCATAGTGTTAAGGTTGGCTCAATTCAACAGTATGAGCCTAGCACAAGTAAACGGCATTAAATCCCCCAAAATGTGACTAAAATGCACATTTGCATGACCATTTAAAGGAATGAAAAAAAAAATCAACTTACGTAAAATTGATGTAAAACAAATAGGCTCAGACCACCAAACTCTTGGCCAATAAAAACATAAGCCCATCAAACTCCCTGCAGTTATTAAACGTCCTCTCAGAGCTTATTTCTGTTGTGAACAGTCCCTTTACATGCATGTATTATTTATTGAATTACTGCAACGATTAAAGCGTCCCACTAACGCACTGGTCACAGCAGTATCAACAGCATAAAATCACATGAAATGAAATTGCGGGAGAAGGAACACAGAAGAAAAACTCCACACTCCTAAACAGTGAACGAGTGTTCCCTTAACGAGCTTTTAATTGGTCAGCAAACCTCGCGCGCTCTCGGGAGCAAGCGCCGTTCTCCGACGCTGCGGAGCAGCAGCGGTGAACAGGGCAGAGTGGCAGACAGGAGCCAGTTGTCAGCAGCCGTACCCCAAGGACCAGACGGACGCTGATCAGGGATACAACGGGTCTTCATGGCACCAAGTGTAACCGGTGGTCACTGCTCTCGGTATAGCGATTGTATCTGCCTCTGCGTTGTGTCAAAGGAGGAGCTAGACGTTGGTCACTTTTGCCGTTTATTCTGACAAAACAGAAAATTAACACAAGAAGCCCTCCGGTCAGTTTATGGTTCGCGCCCTCTCCCACACAGAGCGGAGACAAAAGGGCCAAAAAGGGCCAACACAACATCATCATAAACACGTATACATCATTAAAACAGAACACAGCATACCTGACAAAACAGAAAATTAACACAAGAAGCCCTCCGGTCAGTTTATGGTTCGCGCCCTACACAAATCAAATGACACAAACATAATTTCAATAAATCATAAGAACATAACAGTGGGTTAAACTAGGCAACAAACTCAAAAGCGCAGCTAGCAAAGGCTAAAACAGAAATTTTCCTCAGTCTGCGTAGCAGCTTACCTCTCCAACACAGAGCGGAGACAAAAGGGAAGGGGTACTGTCATGATCCCGGCTTCAGCCCCGTCTGTCTCCCTCTTCTTCCTCTTTTCTTCTCCCTTTCTCTCTCCCCCTCTCAGCTTTGCTTTCCTTCTCTCTGTCACTCAGCCCTGCCTTCCCTCACTTTCATTCCTGGGGTCCGTTTCACGTAGCAGGTTTAACAACCTCTGAGTTTAATCCTCAACTGCGAGTTGATCTACGCTGAGACAGGAAATTCAGAGTTTTCGGTTTCACAACGGGTGATTTCAGTTTGTTTAATCAACACGGAGTAGTTTCACCTGGAGTTAAGCGCGTGCACCACCGCTATAAAAAGACAGCATCAATGGAGCCCCGATTCGACGAGTCACCATGGCAACGGGGAAGCGAAGAGCTACGTTTTTTACGCCCCTTGAACTGGACATCTTAATGCGCGCATATAGCGACTATAAACACATTTTTCGGAAGAAATGCAACACCGCTGTAGATGCAAAAGCGAGGAAGACGGTGGGGAGTGTCATATAAGGACTGATATGCACTGTACTTTACGACAGTAGCTGCTACCTTACGCGGTGCCGTAAATGAGAACTGTTCTGGTTACCCTGGCAACCCGCGCCGGTTTGTTGTTAATGTGACTACCGCCTGTTATGCTGTGTGCTAATGTTAAGCCAGCAGTAAACCATTTTGATAAAACATAAAAGCTCTGAGCGGACATTCAATTACTTTACATGGTGTCAGAAGCTTGTGGCGGACGTACGGCTTCGAGGAGATGGCAAAGTTTAATCCTCCGGAAAGTTTTCCCTTCGAACGCCCGACAGAGTGGGGAGATTGGAAGCAGCGTTTCCAGCGGTTCCGCGTGGCAACCAAGCTGAACAGGGAGGACGGCGAAGTCCAAGTCAGTTCCCTGATATACGCCATGGGCCCGGAGGCTGAAAACATCTTCAAGGCATTCACTTTTGCTGAGGAAGCGGATCAAAAGAAATTTGATGTCGTGTTAGGGAAATACGACGAGTACTTCTACCCCAAAAGGAATGTGATTCACGAGCGCGCCTGTTTCCACCAGAGAATGCAGCGGCCCGGTGAGAAAGTTGAAATGTTTATTAGAGCTCTTTATGAACTATCAGAACATTGTGAGTTTGGGGCTCAGAGAGAGGAGCACATCAGAGACCGTATAGTGGTGGGAATAAGTGATAAAGAGATGTCTCGCAAACTACAGTTGGAGACACAGCTCACGTTATCCCAGACTGTTCAGGCTGTACGCCAGTCCGAGGAGGTGACCAGGCAGGTGCACCAGCAGGAAGGCGCATGCGCGGTGCAGGAGATTTCTCACGGCAAATCTTCACACAGAGGAAATCAGCAGTGGAAAAATAAAAAGAGAGACAACTTTGAACGAACAGAACCAAAATGTGGAAGATGTGGCAAAATGAAGCACAGAGACCAAGACAAATGTCCAGCAAAGAAATCATCATGCAACAAGTGTAAAAAGGTGGGTCACTGGGAGAAAATGTGTCACAGTAAATCAGTCAGAGAAGTGACAGAAGCAGAGACTGTTTCACAAACACCATATTTTCTGGGTGCAGTCACAGATACTAACAGAGAGAGTGATCAGTGGACTGTAGAGATTGTGATTGGAGCAACACCAGTTAAATTTAAAATTGACACAGGAGCAGATTTGAATATCATGGAGAAAGAGACATTTAACCTGTTAGTTCCTGAGCAAAAACTGGTGCAGTCAAACATTCCACCAATGAACAGCCCAGGTGGTCAGCTCAACTGTTTGGGGAAATTTCAAGCAGGGGCAAAATACAAAGAAAAATGTTACTCATTCCCCGTGTATGTGATCCATAGCCACACAGCAAATAATTTGTTAGGCAAAGACACAGCTTGTGCAATGGGGCTAGTCAAACGCATTGAGGAAGTGCACAAAGCCTTTGGAGAGCACGGCACCCTAAAAACTGATCCTGTCAAAATAAGACTTAAAGAGAACACTGAACCATATGCAGTACACACCGCCCGAAGAGTTCCTCTACCACTCTTAGACAAAGTTAAAGAGGAGATACAGCGCATGGAGAAGAATGGAGTTATCGAAAAAGTGACTGAACCGACAGATTGGTGCGCACCTATGGTGCCAGTTCCGAGACGAAATGGCAAAGTGCGTATATGTGTCGATCTGAAAAGGTTAAACGAGGCCGTGAAGAGGGAGCGTTATGTTCTTCCTGCTGCCGAAGAAATCACAGCAAATCTGAGTGGCGCTACCATGTTTACATCACTGGACGCAGCCTCAGGTTTCTGGCAGATACCTCTTCATCCCGAAAGCAGCAAGTTAACCACGTTCATTACACCTTTCGGTAGATACGCATTCAAACGTCTACCTTTCGGCATTACAAGCGCTCCTGAAATCTTCCAGAGAAAGATGGCGGAGACTCTGAGTGATCTGGATGGAGTAGCTATCTACATGGACGACATACTCGTGTACGGCAACACAGCAGAACAGCACGACGAGCGTCTCAACAAGGTGCTGGAGAGAATCGAGTCGACCGGCCTGAAGTTGAATAAGGACAAGTGTGTCTTCAGACAGAAGCAACTTCACTTCCTGGGCCAGGTGATTGATAAGTCTGGAGTGAAACCCGACCCAGACAAAGTAAAAGCCATCAAAGAGCTACCAGAGCCACAAAATGTTCAGGATCTCAAACGTGTCCTAGGCATGTTCACGTACTTGGGAAAGTACATTCCACACCTGTCAACTGTGGGACAGCCTTTGTATGAACTGTTGAGGTCTAAGACAACATGGACTTGGGACCATCCGCAGAAGGAGGCTTTCCAACGGATCAAAGACATTCTGTCAACGTCTCCTGTACTCAAGTTCTACGACGTGAACCGACCTACAGCTGTATCAGCAGACGCAAGCAGCTATGGCATTGGAGGCGTGCTGTTACAAGAACACGATGGGGACTGGAAGCCCATCGCCTACTGTTCTCGTCGCCTGTCCGACGCTGAAACCAGATATGCCCAGATAGAAAAAGAATGTCTGGCAAGTGTTTGGGCCTGCGAAAGATTTGAAAAGTACCTAGTGGGGCTGGAGAGCTTCAAATTGGTCACCGACCATAAACCTTTGGTGCCGCTGATGAACAAAAAGGATTTGGATAACGTTCCAATTCGCTGTCAAAGACTTTTGATGCGACTTATGAGGTTCAAACCTACAGCGGAATATGCACCAGGCAAGACTCTCACGGTAGCTGACACGCTTTCACGTAGCCCACTACAGAGCACGTTCGAGGAAAGCGACACTCATTCAGACGTACAGTGTTACATTGCAGCCGTTGTCAGCGGTGTGCCAGCTTCATCACAAAAACTTGAGACAATAAGGCTCACCACAGCAGCCAACAGTAACTTACAGACAATACTGGACTACATTAAGTTTGGGTGGCCAGAATACATAGCAAATGTCCCTTTCGCCATCAGAGACTATTATCCAGTTAAAAGTGAACTGTCAGAGTACAATGGGATCATCACAAGGGGCAGTCGCATGCTAATCCCTCCCACTTTAAGAGCTGACATCTTGGATCGGATCCATGATGGTCATCAAGGTCTGACTAAATGCAGAGAGCGGGCCAAAGCATCCGTGTGGTGGCCTGGCATCTCTACAGACATCAAACAGAAAGTTGAATCCTGTCAGACATGTCGCGAGATGAGACACACGCAGCGAAGGGAGCCCCTCATCTCAACCCTTCTACCTGACAGACCCTGGCAGAGACTTGCTATTGATCTGTGTGATTATAACAGGCACACTTACCTGGTTGTGTCAGATTACTTCTCCAGGTTTGTCGAGATACTTCACATGCCTACTACTACTGCTTCACAGGTAGTGCTAAAGCTAAAGACACTTTTCGCCCGCTATGGCTGCCCGGACGAGGTTGTTTCCGACAACGGACCTCAGTTCGCCTGTGCGGAGTTTCAGGATTTTGCTCGCAACTTTGACTTCCAACATATCACCTCGAGCCCGCATAATCCTCAGGCCAATGGACATGCAGAAAGGGGTGTACAGATCGCAAAGAGGATTCTGGCACAGAAAGATCCCTTACTTGCCCTCATGTGTTATCGTTCCACCCCGTGTGCCACCACAGGTGTGAGCCCAGCTGAATTGCTCATGGGGAGAAAGATTAAAACAACACTTCCAACACTCGAGACAAACCTTCGACCTCAATGGCCAGATCTCCAATCCGTCAGGAGTAAGGATGCGAGGGAGAAACAGAAACAAGCCTTCTACTTCAACCAGCGTCATGGTTCGAGACCACTGCCGCCTCTGAAACCAGGCGATTCTGTCCTTACCAAGCTGGACCATCAGAATGTTTGGAGGACGCCTGCTGTTGTCACTGGAGACAGCACTACTCCAAGATCGTATGACATCGTTACGGATCAAGGGGCGACTCTGAGACGCAACCGTCGTCACCTGCTCCACGTTCCGGCTTCTTCTGGAACTGCACGGTGTCCTCCATTACAGCAGCCACAGCATGGAGCTACTATCCAACGAGCCGAGCCTGCTGTCGCTATGGACACTCAGATGACCGTTTCCAATGCTTGCCCTCCTCTGGCGCAAGATGGACAGTTGTACACAAGGTCTGGCAGGTTGTGCAGACCCGTTAATAGACTTAATCTGTAAGGGTGTACGAAGAACACTGCCCTTCACAGATCGTTAAAAAAAAAAAGAAGGAAATGTATGAATTTATTGCTGAATGTAGGCATTTGCACTGTTCATGATACTGTTTATGAAAAAAAAAAGAGTTAATGCCAGAGTTGCACATTTTGATAAATACTTTTTATTTGTTTACTAAAAAAAAAAAAGTTATAGAAAGGGGAGATGTCATATAAGGACTGATATGCACTGTACTTTACGACAGTAGCTGCTACCTTACGCGGTGCCGTAAATGAGAACTGTTCTGGTTACCCTGGCAACCCGCGCCGGTTTGTTGTTAATGTGACTACCGCCTGTTATGCTGTGTGCTAATGTTAAGCCAGCAGTAAACCATTTTGATAAAACATAAAAGCTCTGAGCGGACATTCAATTACTTTACAGGGAGGACATTGCTGCCCGGGTTAATGCGTAAGTTTAAATGTAGTCCTTTGCAATCGCAATAATATTACAGGGAAAACTGATTGAATGGTACTTATTAAGTTATTTCATTTAGGTGCAATCAGACGGGGGAGAAGCGCACGTGGCAGCAGCTTAAAATGAAATATAAAAACATTGTTCAAACAGTTAAGACCTAGGCATAATCTCATGGAGGTACCTCATGTTGATCATGTTTTACATTGAAATGTAGCCTAAATATTACGTGGTTGTTTGACTGTGCATTTCTTTTATCCACACATAGCCTAAATGTCTGCATCTATATCATGCTCTGTTAAATAATTAAGCCTATTTAAACTAACACAGACTTCTACTCAGCCAACAGAAAGAAAGTCATACAAATATTTATTTCTTATTTTTCCAGATTCGGATGGTGCTATCTGCCTAGTGGAGCCCCTTCATGCCACAACAGACCTTGTAACTGTAAGTAGGCAATACTCCAAAGATTGAGCCAAATGGTATTTTAAGTTTACTGAAACATCTCATTCATCTAGGATGAAGAGGATGACACTGTGTCTGCTGCCTTTACAGAGGGGGATACAGAAAGACATACAGAAGTATGTCACTGACAGTTCTCTTCCCCATTCACATTTCTTAACATTCTGGTGGAATATAGAGTGTGACATTTAGCCTTTACTGAAGTATGGCACATTCTCATCCTTTTAAACAGAGCATGGCTGGGCAGCAGCAGGATGGTCCCTCAACTTCCACTGCACAGACTGACACAGTGAGATGGATGTTCAGTAAACACTAGAGGTTCATTCTGTGGAATTCATGTGCAATTGTATAATTTAATGTCCTCTATGTATTCCCAGTTACCAGTAAAACAAATATATAAACTACACTTACTGAAAAAAATCAGAAAAACAGACAAAGAAGTGCAGTACTTGGACCGCCAGATTAGGAAGGCTGATCTGGAAATTGAAATCCTGGAGCACAAGTTAGAGGTGGGTTCATGGTCACAGGTGAATTATGTTAACTATTGGAACATGAACTAAACTAGCTCTTTCATTTGTAGGAAATAAAGAAGACCAAATGAAATGTGTATCATGTGTTTTATTTTCTGTGATGGTGATGATGATGGATTAAACTGCAAAATGATTATGGCATATGTTGTCTCTGACGGCTCTGCAAACAGTGGCCTTACTATAATGCTCTGCGTCTCCAATGTTATACAAAAACTCCCATTTGCGAAGAACCGCAGCGCAGCACGCAATATCTGCTGTGATGTTAGAGCATGACTGCGGCTGGTAATGTTCCGAACGTAAGGACGGATGAGGTGGTGGATGTAGATTATGGATTGTGAGGTGAAGCGGTACCGTTCAAAAAGATAACTGTCCGGAAAAGCCATGACATCTATGCGCGGTCTGAAAATAACCTCCCGACGAATATTCAGTTCCCTGCGCAATAATGCTGCTCCTTCGTGTACTGGATCATTAACAAACGGACATGCCATTTTACCACACGGACGCCAAAACTCTCTACTGACTGAATGAATAAACGAGGAAATCAAACATCGTGTGTGGCTAAAAGAGGGCGGAGACAGAGAGAATCTCGAGGTTTACTGACATAAACCTGCTCCCGACCAGGTTAGTTTCACAGACACTGTTACTGCGGTAACTGACCAAGAGCTTAAGTTATCTCTCTTCGTGAAACAGGCTAGAGTTACCCCTCTGTCTCTGGTTTGAGTTACCTCCCTTTGTGAAACGGAAAACTCTGAGTTTTCCTCATTTCAGGGTTAACAGACTCAGAGTTTTCACTAAACCTGCTTCGTGAAACAGGCCCCTGCTCTGCCTGCACCCTGATTACCCTCATTCCGGACAGCTGCGAACAACCACTCACCTGCCACTAATCACCAGCTACCATAAAAGCCCGGTTCTTTCAGTCACACCTTGCCAAACCATAAAACTATTCTACCCCGGTTCACAGTCTGTCTTCTGTCTGTCATCTATCTGCCTTCCCCAAGCTTCAGCCTCCTGTCATCCGGTTCCTGTTGTTTCAGTTAAGTTTTGGTATTCTGTGTAATGCTGTTTCTGTGGCTTTTGTTTGTTAACTTTTCCTTATTTCTGTCGTGGGTGTTTTGAGTTAAGTATGTTGCGTGTTTTGTGTTAGTTGTTTTGTATGGTGTTCTTAATTTTGCTTTGAGGTTTGTTTGGAGTCTTAGTTGATTTTTGTTGTTCTCTAGTTCATTTGCTTTCCCCGGAGGTCAGTTCTTATTCTGTATTGCCTTCAGTTTTGTCTGGTTTCTATGTTTAATTATTTTGGTTGTAAGTTAAGTTCTTCTTAGATTCCCTTTTGTTGTTTGGTTTATGTTATTGTAAGGTTTTGTTGTTTTTGTATGTTTCTAAAGAATCTTTGTTTTGGTTAAGTCTGTACTGTTTGTTGGTGTTATTTCCTTGTTAAAATTAAATCCTCAGTTGACTAGCACTAAGTCTGTCTGTCTTGTGTCTGCGCGTGGGTTCTCTGATCCCCGCCCCGTAACAGGTAAAGGCACGGGAACACTACATAAAGAGGGGGGTGTCACAATAAAACATGAACGTAGGGTACAGACTCAAAAGAAAAGGTTCCACATAATGACTCGGGGGCAAAGCATGTCAGGTAATAGCAAAGAAAAATGTAAATAAATTAAACTTAACAATACACAGATTTTTGGTAATTATAACAATAACTAATATACAAACTATTTTACATACACACACACATATAAACACATTGACCCTGTTACAATAGTACACTGAACTCTCAAAAATTGTGTCACTCTGAAAACCCACATGCTCCCTTCTGCACGTGCACTGTTCCGTCCAGGTCAAAACTGGATGTTTCAACAAGATAAAGCCCCTTGCCACACATCCAGGGCCAGTAGACTTGGCTGCAGGAGCACAGTGTCCACGTTTCAGAGTGGCCAGCTCAATCCCCGGACATGAGAAAACGAAAACAAAACAACTAAAAGTGTCCCAACAGTCTGGGGGCGGCCCTTGTTAAAGTTCAAAAAACCAAAATTAACAAGTCCAACAAAACTAGTTCAGGAGGGCGGCCAATAAGCAAGGTCCAACAAAAAAATAATCCCAAAAAACAAACCAAAATAGACCAGGGAGAAGTCCAGGGATTAGTCCATAACAAGAACAGGCGGGGCCGCTCCAGAGGACGGCCCGGTGGCTGGACGGACAGGCGGGGCCGCTCCGGAGGACGGCCCGGTGGCCGGCGACGAAGGAGGTGGAACCTCACATGGCGTCGGGCAGGTGGCCGGCGACGAAGGAGGCGGAACTTCACATGGCGTCGGGCAGGTGGCTGGCAACGAAGGAGGCGGAACCTCACATGGCGTCGGGCAGGTGGCCGGCGTCGGGCTGGACAGAGACCCTTGGGCGGTCGGGCAGGAGGCCGGCGTCGGACTGGATGGAGACCCTCGGGCAGTTGGGCAGGAGGCCGGCGTTGGGCTGGACGGAGACCCTCGGGCGGTCGGGCAGGAGGCCGGCGTCGGGCTGGACGGAGACCCTCGGGCGGTCGGGCAGGAGGCCGGCGTCGGGCAGGAGGCTGGCAATGCAGGATACCCTTTTGCAGACGGACTGACGGACGGGCAGACTGACGAACGGACAGACGGACGGACGAACATACTAGCAGGAGACGAGGACCCTCGGGAGGCCGGGCAGTAGGCCAGCGGCACAGGAGACGAGGACCCTCGGGAGGCCGGGCCGGGAACCGGCGAAGGCGGGACCCATCGGGAGGCCGGGCCGGGAACCGGCGAAGGTGGGACCCCTCGGGAGGCCGGGCCGGGATCCGGCGAAGGCGGGACCCCCGGGAGGCATGAGCTCTGAAGCAGGGGTGGCCACTACAGGCCAAGGCGCCAAAGCAGTGGCGACCACTGCGGGCAAAGTCTCTGATGGCGGAGTGGCGGCCACTGCGGACAAAGTCCCTGAGGGCGAAATGGTGGCCACTGCGGGCAAAGTCTCTGAGGCAGTTTCTTTGCCAGACAACTCGTCAGCTGACTCCAGAACAGTCTTTCTGTCCAGGGAAAAGTCAGCTGACTGGGGCAGACCCCAGCGCTCACTACTGGAGGAGACGGCGTCGACCACCCGCTCGAGAACAGGAACAGGATCGGAGGAGACGGAGGAGACGGCATCGACGACCCGCTCGGGAACGGGAACAGGATCGGAGGGGACGGCGTCGACGACCTGTTCGGGAACGGGAACAGGATCGGAGGAGACGGCGTCGAAAGGCCCCTCTGGAACGGGATCAGGATCCGGTGAGGCGGCAGCATCGGGCCCCTCTGGAACGGGATCAGGATCCGGTGAGGCGGCAGCATCGGGCCCCTCTGGAACAGGATCAGGATCCGGTAAGGCAGCAGCATCGGGCCCCTCTGGAACGGAATCAGGATCCGGTGAGGCGGCAGCATCGGGCCCCTCTGGAACGGAATCAGGATCCGGTGAGGCGGCAGCATCGGGCCCCTTCTGGAACGGGATCAGGAGCCGGACCAGGAGTGGCGGCTTGCCGGACTGGAACAGGAGCCGGACCAGGAGTGGCGGCTTGCCGGACTGGAACAGGAGCCGGACCAGGAGTGGTGGCTTGCTGGACTGGAACAGGAGCCGGACCAGGAGTGGCGGAGACGACCACGACTGGAACAGGAGCCTGGCAGGCGGAGTCGACAACCCGCTCGGAAACAGGATTTGGAACCGGAACAGGATCAGGATCGGGTGAAGTGGGAACAGGATCAGGATCAGGATCAGAGGAGACGGCATCGATGACGACCCGCTTGGGACCGGGAACAGGATCAGGATCAGGATCAGGGTCAGAGGAGACGGCGTCAACGACGACCTGCTCGGGATTGGGAACAGGATCAGAATCAGAGAAGACGTCGACGACGACGACCCGCTCGGGACCGGGAACAGCCAGGATGCAGGCGCTCGGCAGCTGGACCTCCGCGGCGCTCGGCAGCTGGACCTCCGTGGCGCTCAGCAGCTGGACCTCCGCGACGCTGGGGAGCGGCTAGGTCTGGACGCTGGGGAGCGGCGAGATCTGGACGCTGGGGAGCGGCGAGGTCTGGACGCTGGGGAGCGGCGAGGTCTGGACGCTGGGAAGCGGCGAGGTCTGGCACCCTTTGGAGCCACGCTTCCGTCTGGAACGTTTTCCAGAAGGTGGTTCCTCAGAGTGCTTGAGTGCTGGTTCAGGCGGGTTACTGAGTTGGTGAGTGGGAAAATTGTCCAGTCCAAGAGCTCTATCAAGCAAAAAAGAACACAGTTTGCTGGAGGATATGGAAATGGGTGTTGAGTGGGAGTCTTTTCCACGTCGTGAACCTCGCCGACCCTTATGGGCAGATTTATAAGCAAGGCGGGTTCCGCTAAAGGAAGACTCCCCATTGACACCAGACAGGGACTCGGGCAAGGGCTGGCAGGCAGGCAGGCAGGTTGGAGGTGTCCTGTGGTCCGGGAATGAGGGTTGGAAATCCAGGTTGGCTCATGGGTTGCAATCTCAGCACACCCATTTGGACTGTAAGGGGTGTGGACTGGGTGCTAGCAGGCTCTGGAACAGACAGGGAATTAGTTGGCTGCACTGTGGGGGTGTTAATAAAATCCCGAATAAAATCTGGTAATGCAGCCTGAAGCTCGAGCTTTCGGGCTGCTTCCTCATGCGCCCAGGAGAGATAGATCTTCTTGAGGGGGGCATAATCCTCCCCTTTCCACAGTCCATAAAAGTGTATTAATTGGTAGAAGTACTGATCCAAGTTATCGTCCTGAAACAGTTTTTTACAACTGGGTGGCTCTGTGTCTGCTGGGCTCTGTTTTGGCCAGACCATACTGTTACGAGGAGGGGGTCAGAGACCCCACGTGCAGACACAGGACAGATGGAATTATTGATAGTAAACTGAGGATTGAATTTTAACAAGGAAATAAAACCAACAAACAGACTTAACCAAAACCAAGATTCTTAAGAAACATACCAAAACAACAAAACCTTCCAATAACACAAACCAAACAACAAAAGGGAATATAAGAAGAACTTATCTTACGACTAAAATAACCAGACAAAACTGAAGGCAATACAGAATAAGAACTGAACTCCGGGGAAAGCAAATGAACTAGAGAACAACAAGAATCAACTAAGACTCCAAACAAACGTCAAAGCAAAATTAAGAACACCATACAAAAACAACTAACACAAAACATGCAACATACTTAACTCAAAACACCCACGACAGAAATAAGGAAAAGTTAACAAACAAAAGCCACAGAAACAGCATTAAACAGAATACCAAAACTTAACTGAAACAACAGGAACCGGATGACGAGTAGATGAAGCTCTGGAAAGGCAGGTAAATGGCAGACAGGAGACAGACGGGAGACAGACGGGAGACAGGCTGTGAACCGGGTAAGAATAGTTTATGGTCAGGCAGGGAGTGACTGAATGAACTGGGTTTTTATGGAGGGAGGTGATCAGTGGCAGGTGAGGTGTTGTTCACAGCTGTCTTGAATGCAGGTAATGAGGGTGCAGGCAGAGCAGGAAAGAAAGTGAGGGAAGGCAGGGCTGAGTGAGAGAGAGAGATGGAAAGCAAGGCTGAGAGGGAACGGAAAAGAGGAAGAAGGAAAGAAGGAGGGAGACGGGCAGGGCAAAAGCGGGGATCATGACAAAAAGTACTTGCCCTCTTAACACTAATAACTGGTTGGTCCACCCTTGGCAGAAACAACTATAGTTAAATATTTTTGGTATTAGTAGATCTTGAACTAATGATGAATAAACTATTTATATATATTTGTAAATTATTATTAAACCAGTTAAAACTTAAGGTGTACAACATTTATATATGATTTATACATTATGAGAAACAGTGCATCAACATTGTTTGTACATGATTTATTCATCATCAACTAATGTTATTTAATATGGAGGAAAACACTTTTTGAATGATTTCAGGAAATATCCACTACCACGGTTTGTTTATTCATGTTTAACAAATGATTTGTTAGACATTCATAAAATTATATTAATCATTTGTGGATATTATTATGGCCCCTAATCTAAAGTGAAAACTATTCATTGTTTACTAATGTTTATTCATGTTTATTCATGATTTGTGGAGCTTTTACTCACCTCTTATGAACCATCTGGCTTTTATGAATACAGATACAAAGAAACTTCTCTTTTCATGTTTAACAAATGATTTGTTAGACATTCATAATAAATCTATAAAACATTTGTAGATGTTATTATGGCCCCTAATCTAAAGTGAAAACTATTCTTCATTTACAAATATCTATTAATGTTTGTTAAACACTTGTAGACTTTTTCATCACATGTAACAAATGTTGTAGACAACTTTGGGATCCATCCTTCTCTGTGACATCAAACAGTGACAGAATTAGGAGTACAGAGAATCAGAGTATAAAATAATTTATTAAAACAATCACAGAAACCAAGATTTTTGATCTTACAAAAATCCATTTGTGTCCAATCCACTTCCTTACAGCTTTCCCCCTGTGCTTGTCCCGCCGACACCTCCTGGATCATACAGTAAGGAACAAGGTGGTCATACATGAGGTTATAACACAAGCTAAAACAATTACTACTATTCTTAATAGCACAAGGTCTTATGTTATAATACAATGTTATAATGTAATGCTAACTTATTCCCTTGCATCAATCTGCACTGACTATGTGTGATTAGCAAAACCATCCAACCACACTGTTATGTTGTGTTGATAAAGTTAGCTAAAGTAGCCCATATAGCTAATATAGCTAACTAGCTAAAAAACAATTAGTGTAGGTCAGAACAAGAGCTAAGTGCTCCAAGCGAACTTGGACTATCAAAGACGGGAAAGGAGCTGCAGCAGTTCAGGTAACGTATGCTAAGCTAACAGCCACAGTACCACAGTTCTAAAGTCACGTTTGCTGGCTAACTTATTTAAAGACTTATTTGAACTGGCTAAATCTGCTAAACTACCAAGCAATACTAATTAGCTATATTAGCTATATGGGCTAGTCTAGCTAGATTTATCAACACAACATGACAGTGTGGTTGGATGGCTTTGCTAATCCCACAGTCAGTGCAGATTGATGCAAGGGAATAAGTTAGCATTACATGAAACATTGAAGAACTTGTGCTATTAAGAATAGTAGTAATTGTTTTAGCTGGTGTTATAACCTCATGTATGACCACCTTTTTCCTTATTGTATGATCCAGGAGGTGTCGGCGGGACAACCACAGGGGGAAAGCTGTGAGGAAGTGGACTGGACACAAATGGATTTTTGCAAGATCAAGATTCTTGGTTGCTGTGATTGTTTTAATAAAATGTTTTCTACTCTGATACTCTGTACTCCTAATTCTGTCACTGTTTGATGTCACAGAGAAGGATGGATCCCAAAGTTGTCTACAACATTTGTTACATGTGATGGAAAAAGTCTACAAATGTTTAGCAAACAGATAGAGAAATTTGTGAATGATGAATAGTTTTCACTTTAGATTAGGGGCCATAATAACATCTACAAATGTTTTATAGATTTATTATAAATGTCTAACAAATCATTTGTTAAACATGAAAAGAGAAGTTTCTTTGTATCTGTAGTCATAAAAGCCAGATGGTTCATAAGAGGTGAGTGAAAGGTCCACAAATCATGAATAAACATGAACAAAAATTAGTAAACAATGAATAGTTTTCACTTTAGATTAGAGGCCACAATAACATCCACAAATGATTAATATAATTTTATGAATGTCTAACAAATCATTTGTTAAACATGAATAAACAAATGGTGGTAGTGGATATTTCCTGAAATCATTCAAAAAGTGTTTTCCTCCATATTAAATAACATTAGCTGATGATGAATAAATCATGTATAAACAATGCTGATGCAGTGTTTCTCATAATGTATAAATCATATATAAATGTTGTACACCTTAAGTTTTAACTGGTTTAATAATAATTTACAAATATATATAAATAGTTTATTCATCATTAGTTCAAGATCTACGAATAACTTATAAATGTCTTGTAACTTAAGTTGTAAACGATTTAATAATCATTTAACAACGATCATTTATAATCATTTATAAATGATTTAATAATCATTTACGAATGTTTATGTTAAGTGGTTTGTTTATGATTAGTTAACTAGCTACTAATATCTATTAATAGCTTATAAATGCCTTATAAATGATCGTTATTATAAAGTGTTACCCTAACTTTTATTTACTGATGAAAACAGAAAGTCTATTCTTTCAGAATCTGGTTTCAGATTTTACATGGTCATAGTATAAAATATTCTGTGGGTCTTAAAAAATCAGTTAAAATGCTTGAAAATGGCTGGTAGTGAGGGGGTATGAATTCTGAAAATGGCTAGGAGCCAATGAGTTAACAAGGCGACCTAATACTGCTCTTGACAGAAAAAGCTACTTCTGACAGCTGTTAAAATCACTCCTTCTACCCACTGTCTTTAAAATCTTTTGTTTTCAGCAGCTGCAACTTGATAAAATTGGAGCAGGATTGAAAACAGTGTTGCGAATTAACATTTGCAATCGGTCTATGTTGCTAATTAACACTTGCAGTCGGTTTATGTTAGTTAATATGTAGAGTACAGTTTGAACCTTGCTACTGGTAAAGCTGTGGTTTCTTTCTTCTGTGTCTTCATTTGAATCATTAGTTGCATGATAATATGAAAACACTCTAAAAATGAGAAAATTGCAGACTGAGAGCTGGGCAGTAGATAGTGATCCTAATCTGTTTAAAACAACATAGTAAGGCAAACTATACATAGTCCAATTTAATGTCGTAGTAAATGACTAACAGCAGTTAAAACAGCATTATATAAAAAAAAGTTTCCAATATATTTTAAAAACGGCTCTCTTGAAACCCAAAAATGTGTTTGCTCTCAAATATTCTTTATATTTTGGTAATGTTAACATCCAACAGCAATCGCCCTTCAAGAGTTCTGTGTCATCTGGGAATCCCAACGCTCCTGAATTGATGGATCGTAGAAATAAATTTAATGACAAACCTGTTCACAAGACTTCCTCCCATTTGTCCATTGTGTATGTTCACCAGCCACGCTGTGTGCTCGGTTACAAAAAAGTAAGAGTTGCCTGACCAGCTGAAATGACACCAAAGTGCACTGTGTACCAGCACTGTAATGTGCGCAAGGGTGACAACAGTAAACTCAGCAAGATAAATGATACTAACTGAGGAAAACACTACAGAGATATTTGGATGACATGTTGCATTTATTGCCTGTTCCTCATTTTAAAAGGCTGCATTTCTGATAGTATGCAGGCACTGGATGTGAGCACAGCAGGTGATGATAAAACTGGGGCTATGGATTACTGATGATTACTGCTAAGACATCAGTTGCATTTGTG
Source organism: Dascyllus trimaculatus (assembly GCA_024666655.1). Classification (NCBI taxonomy): domain Eukaryota; kingdom Metazoa; phylum Chordata; class Actinopteri; family Pomacentridae; genus Dascyllus; species Dascyllus trimaculatus. Next base: position 570,418 of record CM045453.1, on the reverse strand, counting down.
GTCGAACCTATAGTGCTACACATCCCTCTGCTACACATATTTTTGCAAGGTAATGCAAAAGTACGGCAAAGGAACACCAGGCTTATTGAGAAGGGAAGCAATAGTAGTTTAGGAAAACAATCCCCTTTGTGACCTTCTAGGTTTTTCAAATATTGCCAGGTATTTACTTTTAAAAAAGCTGATGCCTTCCCTGGCAGTACAACATGATGGCATTACATAAGATGCACAAACTTGTACTAGTTGATGAACTGCTGTAGTTGATGAACTCCAATAATTCATGAATAAGTTCTTTAAACTTGTTTTTATCTTTATGTATTGTGTATTATTTCATTCCGCAGAGTTTTTTCTCAGGGGAAAAAAATACTTTAAGCTATAAAGCTAGCTAACTATCTTCTATCTTTGAACATGTTACCTCAGTGACACAGGTGCTATCCGATAGATTAGATTAGATTAGATTAGATTATTATTTATGAATCCCACAAAGGGGAAATTTCCTCGCTACAGCAGCAGAGAAAGCAGAAAAACACACAATGTACCCTATACAGACAAAAAGAAAAATAAACAATCTACTGTAAAGAGACATTTTAAATATACAATAAAATCCAACAATAAGTGAAGTATGAATATGAAAGTAATATTTAACATCCCTTAATCATCCCTGCAAGAACTTAAATGCCAAGGACTCTTCACCAGTCAGTTAAAGCGGAAAAAAAAAACTTTCAGGTAAGAGGTAAGATGTCTTTAAGAAACTTACTTCAGTTCGGTTGCCTTTGTTTTTACCCGTAGCCTGGAGTGACCTAGAATACTAATGTTTCAGCTGGTCCTGCTGCCCAAGACACCAAAATGACAATGAATTTGTCTTCAACTTACATCTTGCTACACTGAATATGTATGAATTGATTTTCATATTGGCACAGTTAGGTGGGTGAGAATGAAGGAGACAGATTTTGAGTAAAGAAAAGAGACATTAATCATAGAAGTCACCTGGCACTCTTATGTTTTTACATGTGCATAAAGCTCTTTCAAGCCTATAATTTGCCCTCTTGGAGAAAAACTACATGAGAGCCAGGGTGTGAGGGAGAGAGTGGAGCAGTGGAAAAGTGAAAGGTGACCCATTTCCCAGCAGTAGGTGAATGGTCCATCTCTAACTCTTCAGACTAATGAGAGAGAATGAAGGCAAAGTTACAATGAAGCACATACAAGTGTCACATTCTGACACTGTCATCTGTCACCTCCACTAAACTCAATCACATGGTTGCAGCGCAACCATGGGGACGGGAGGGGCCATCGCTCACACAAATGTCCCACACAGCAATGATCCGTTAAGTCAGTATGTAATTAAGACCCAAATGCAGACACTCACACACAGCAGGCAGGTTGTGGTAACAGAAAAAACAAAACCTTAATCAGGAAAACATATGGATAAATTAACTAACAAAGGACGACTGGTAATCCAGGGTAAATACCGCCATATGTAAAGGTAGGTAGCAGGAAGGGTTGCAAACAGGAGGTCACCTGGCACAAGCCAGTGCAAGGAGAAGACTATTTATACACTGAAAGCTAAATGGTGAAAGAAGACACAGGTGACTCATGAGACACAGTTTCAATTCAACTCAGTTTTATTTACATATTGCCAATTCACAGCATACACCATGTCATAGCACTTCACATAGTACGGTGAAGGCCTAACAAATTTTAGACAGAGAACCTAACAATTCAAAGTTTCCTTTGGATTGTTGGGAAGGAACTGAAAAACCTCTTTAACAGGGATGAAAAAAAACCTCAGACATAACTACTGTCAAGGAAGGTGGTTATCTGCCTCGACCAGTTGGGGTGAGAGTGGGGATGAGGAGGGTCGGGGATAGCAGGAGGGATTGGAATGATATAACAGGATAGCAGATGGAGAGCAAATAATACAAACAGAACAATGAACATTTTGGAGGTCGATGAGGCCAGAAGCTGCATATCAGAGTCATGTAGCTCCAGATCCAGAGACACCCACAGAGAGAACAACCACAGGACCTCGGGGAACACAGAGTTAGTAATATGTAATGGTAATAAGTGTATGGAAGAAAGAGAGGAGAGTAGAGGAGAGGAGCTCAGTGCATCATGAGAATCCCCTAGCAGTCTAAACCTATAGCAGCATAACTAAGGGACAGCTCAGGTGACCCTGAGCAGCCCTAACTATAAGCTTTATCAAAGAGGAAAGCTTTAAGCCTAATCTCAAAAGAAGAGAGGGGGTCTGCCTCCCGAAACCAATCTGGGAGCTGATTCCACGACAGAGGAGCTGATAACTGAAGGCTCTGCCTCCCATTCTACCTCTGGAAACTCTGGAACCACAAGTAAACCTGCAGTCTCAGAGCAAAGGGCTCTGTTAGGATAATATGGTAAAATAGGGTCTTAAGATAAAATGGAACTTGGTCATTAACAGTTTTATATGTGAGAAGCAGGATTTTTTATTCTATCCTAGATTTTACAGGGAGCCAATGAAGAAAAGCTAATACAGGAGAAATATGATCTCTGTTACTGGTTCCTGTCAGAACTCACAGGCACTTTTTCCAGGCACTCAAAGACGCTGTATATTGCATCATTCATTCACTCCATACTCGATATCGGTAAACTACGTATGTAGCCACAGCTGCCCTGGGGTAGACTGACGGAGGCGAGGCTGCCAGTCTGCACCATTGGCCCCTCCAACCACCACCAACCACTCACTCTCACACTGCATTTACCCGGTTAGGTTAATGGACAGTATATTTCCCCAAATCACTTAGTTAATGTTATGTTATATTATATTATGTTATTTTATGTTAAGTTATTGTCATAGTTTATTGTGCAGCAATAATGTAAGAGATGATGAAGAAAATCTTCGATGATACCGTCTTGTTTATATATAGAAAGGTTTATTGAAACAAATACAGCATTTTTTTAGGCACCATGGTCTGCCTGGGTGAGATTCACAGCCAAATAGAATCCACACCCCAAATAGCCTCTTCCACAAGGTTATACAGGGGAATGGCTTTACATAAAACAACAAATAAGTTACTTATGAAAAGAGTAGAGAAAGCACTCCGCATCGTAAGGAGGAAAAGGCTCAGATCTTAACACAAATCAGTAATTGCTCAAAAGTTAACCTTTGACTTAGGCATACCAAACCTGAGGTCAAATAACCTTTAAAACCAGGAGGTAAAACATCAGACATCACATTATGTTCTGTTATGTTTTGCTGCACACAGACAAAGAGTCCTGAATGCAAACCAACAGCCCCCCCCTTTTTTTTACCCAGCCACCATAATCCTCCACAGACTGTTTATGCATGTTTTAAATTGGATCAAATATGGACATAGACATGGAGTGAAGATTCAAAAATCACACTTTGCATAGTCTTTTTGTTCCTGACCTAACACGTACAATGGTGGAAAAAAGTTTTCGGACACCCCATGCATTTGTAATTTTTTACATTAAGAATCACTCTTAGGTCTTCAAGTACAATTTCTTTTAGTACAGTCACAGTCAAAATACTAAACAGATCCTAAAAAGCCATTAAAAACTTAAAATTGATTCCATAAAAATACATGCGGAAATTTTAGTATTGAGTCATTTTGGTACCAGTGATCCACTAATGAAGGTCAAGCTTTTTTTAGCAACAATTTTTGTTGCCATGTATGTAAACCCAACATATTTGAAAGTTCTTCAGAGACAAAAATGACTAAAACAAGGAAGCCAACACAGGAAAAACACCTGAAGATACAGATTCTCAGCCAGGAAGGTTACAGCTGCCACCAGATAGCCAGGAAGTGCAGATGTAGTCCTTCAGCAGTTGGATACACTCTACAGAAATACAGACCAACCAACAGCTTGGAAACAAACCAAGGTCTGGGTGTCCAAGGGTTTCTTCAGCAAGAAATTAATACATTGTGATCCACATGTGCACGGAAAACCATTGAATAACATCACAGGAACTTCAGCAGCAGTGATCAAACCAAACTGGTGTCCAGTGCTCCACCCGCCCTGTAAGTGGCCGACTATCAGATGAAGTTAAGTAATCAAAATTCCCCAGAGAGAATAATCTCGGGGGCATGAAGCGGAACGAGTAGTCGCACGCTTAACCTGCTCCTGCATTTGATTGCCTTTTATTTTCTCTTTAACCCTCATTTTTCTACACTGCTTCGGCTTTCTGGTTAACGAGTATTCCCTGGGCTTTACTTTTGCAATTTTTTCAAGCCATGTCTAAGAACAGAGGGAAACAGAGCGAAAAAGACGCCCAACCGCCTCCCATGCTCGCTACTAAAGCTAATGCTAGCTTGACGGTGGGGGATATCGTTTCGCTACTGGCCAACCATAAAGAGGATCTTGCAGCCGAATTCAAGTCGTCATTTGAATCTCTGACCCCGAAACTCGACAATATTAATGCTACAATCGGTGATTACGGTGCTTGCATCACATCACTGGAAGAGGACGCAACTACAATTGATCACCGTCTTATGGAGCTTGAGGACAAGTACACTGCTCTGCAGAAAGAGAATGACTGGCTCAAAGAGAAAGTGGCGGATCTGGAGGGAAGAAGTAGGCACCATAACGTCCAATTGTTGGCTTACCTGAAAACTTCGGAGGCCCCCGCCCAACTGTCTTATTCTCCGAGCTTTTGGTTGAAGTGTTCGGTCAAGATACGCTGCCTTCGCCTCCTCAATTAGACCGAGCCCATCGGACCCTTGCTCCCAAGCCAGCTCTGGGGGTGAAACCTCGCCCTGTTCTCCTCTGTTTGCATCGATTCCGAATTAAGGACCTGATCATCCATGAAGCTCGTAAAAGGGGAAACCTGTCCTATAGAGGCCACCCGATCCGCATCTATGAGGACTACAGCCCAGACGTGATGAAGCTGCGCAGCGAATACCGGGATCCCATGGCGGAACTGTACAAGCGAGGATACCACCCGGCGCTACTCTTCCCAGCTAAGCTGTGCATCATGTTGCCGAGTGGGGATAAGAAGTGGCTCTCCTCTGCCTCTGTGGGGAAAAAGTTTGTAGAGGACTTGGACATGACCTCCTAATCCAAAGCGGTAATCACACTTGTTCTAACTTGTAAATGCTCTCCCTTTTTTCAGAGATAACGTGTTCTTTCCATCTTTTTAAAATATGGTCATGTTTACTATGGCATATTAATTGGTTTGCATGGATTGTAGAGAGATGTAGCACTCATTGGACTTTGCATATTACTCTGTATTCTAACGAGCTGTTTATGATCTATATGAGGTTAAAGAGGATTAATATAGAACTGAGCTCAGAGTTGTTTAATTGTCCTTATGCGGGTGCAGGGAGTTATGGAAAGGAAGTTTTGCAATATGCTGATTAGTTATAATCAGAGAGGTAGTTGTTGTCGTTTGCAACAATTGTTTTGTTTACATTATTGTCACGGTTTTGTCTGTCGTTGCTTTGTTTTGTTTTGTTTTGTTTTCTTTCATGTGTGCTACTTTTGGCTTCAAACTATGTGCTACAAACCATTTTTCATACAATTATGGGGACCATGTATTTGCAATAAGCAGGTGTGCTAATTTCTAATATTCCATTGGCACCAGCTGGTGCACTAAGATTTGTTAGTTGGAATGTTAAAGGGGTAAACTCTCCCATAAAGTGAAAAAAAGTAATTAATCACCTAAAACAATTAAATACCAGAATTGCATTCATACAAGAAACTCATCTAAAACCATCAGATCTTTTAGCTGGGTGGGGCAGACCTATCATTCATCATTTAATAGCAAGGCGCGAGGTGTGGCTATTCTTATGCATAAAAATGTTCCATTCTCAGCTACTGATGTGATATCTGACCCCAACAGACGCTACATTATTGTTTCAGGCAAAATTGGCGGTAACAAGGTAGTTCTAGTAAATGTTTATGGGCCAAATTGGGATAATGAAGACTTTTTTTAAAAAATGTTTTTTTTACTCTCTAATTTGAATCATAGCCAGCTTATCCTCGGTGGGGATTTCAATTGTTGCCTCAATCCATTACTCGATCGCTCTTCAAACAAACCACTCCCCCTCTCTAAATCTGTGAAAACTATACAACTATTTATGCAGCAGTTTGGAGTGAGTGATGTTTGCCGTTACTTTAATCCTAGTGTCAGGCATTTTTCTTACTTTTCCCCCGTGCATGGCACATTTTCACGAATTAATTTTTTTCTACTTGGCAATAAACTGCTCTCTTCGGTTAGCTCCTGCACCGACGCTCCCATAGTAATATCGGATCATGCAACCAATACTTCGGACATGTCATTCCCGGGCAGTTCCTTGTCTCGGTCTCCATGGCGATTTAACTCATTATTACTTAATGACGCTGACTTTGTCAAACTTACGAACGAACGTATTGATCTTTACATCTCTACCAACGTAACACTTCATGTAACTGCAGCCACAATTTGGGAGGCTTGTAAAACTTTTTGCAGGGTGAGATAATATCTTATACAGCCTACAAAAGTAAGACTGCTTCTCAAAAGAGCCAGGCTCTATACAACGATATATCTGAGCTGCAAACTAAGTGTACAGAATGCCCCTCTGCTGATCTGACCAAAGAGCTCCTGTTAAAAAAGTCTCAATTTTATACTATGGCCACCAATGTGGCTGTTCAATCAATAACTAAGACCAGATATAGCTATAACGAGTTTGGCGATAAGCCAAGCAAAGTTCTTGCCCACCAGATTCGTCAGTCAACTTCAGCCCAACATATCACAGAAATGTTTATCTCTAATGAACTTTCCATTAACCCTCAAAGTCTTAATAATCACTTTATGGACTTCTATTCCTCTCTGTAAAGAACTGAAAGTTTACCTGATGAAAGCTGTTACGAAAATTTCTTTGAAGGCTTTAACATTCCCATAATCGAACCGGACGTTGCTGCTGAATTAGATAAGCCAATTACTGACAGTGAAATCAAAAATGCTGTGATGGCTATGGAGAGTGGAAAGAGTCCCGGGCCTGATGGTTTTCCATCAGAATTTTATAAAGTTTTTATTGATAAACTGTCTCCCCTCGTGCTCAACATGTTTAAAGAGGCTTTTGAATCTGGTATCCTCCCACTTATTTTGCGACAAGCCACAATCACGTCCAGCAATATGTGTGTGGCATCTCAAGGGGTGGTTCAGTTCATAAGGTATCCTTATACGCAGATGACCTTTTGCTTGTCATTTCAGACCCAGATAACTCTATTCCTTCAGTTTTGTCTTTGCTGAAGGATATCGGGCAGATATCAGGTTATAAACTTAATTTCAATAAAAGTAAAATTCTCCCTGTTAATCCTGCTGCTGAAGCCTACAAATTTGCTACTTTACCTTTTAAAGCTGCTTTACAAAGTTTCAAATATTTGGGAATTCACATTACTAAGTAGTTTTCAAAGCTTTTTAAGTCTAACTTCGATCCTTTACTGGAACAACTTGCATAGGATATGCAATGATTGTCCATGTTACCTCTCTCCCTAGCTGGTAGGATTAGTTCATCAAAATGAATGTGCTGCCCAAATTTGTATATCTCTTTCAATGCATTCCAGTGCTTATTTCAAAAAGCTTCTTCCAGTCACTTGACAGTTCCATTTCACAGTTTTTATGGAACAAAAAACCTCATAGAATGCGAAAGAATCTGGTGGCCTTGCCTTGCCTAATTTTTTGTACTATTATTGGTTTGTAAACAAGTAAAGCAACATTTTGAGTTTCAGGGGATACCTCTTTATTCACCACTTGATTTGAATCCCCTATACCCTCCATCACTCACTGACCGAACCTTTACACTGTGGAAGAGCCACGGACTTGCTTCCGTGAAAGACTTCTTTGTTGACGGCATCTTGGTCTCATTTGCTCAATTATCTGCCATTTTTAATTTGCCCAGTGCACATTTTTTTTAGGTATTTACAGGTTAGAGACTTTATTAATGAACATTTCCCTGGCTCTCCCAGTATCCGTAATACAACTATGATTGATACTGTAATGGAAATAAAGCCTTCTATGAGGGGTTCAATATCAAAAATCTTTTACTTTCTAGTATCTCATTAACATCTGACCACCTCCGTGCTGTCTGATCTGAAGAACTTAATGTGGAAATTAGTGGTGAACAATGGCAATCTGTTTTAAAGCGTATTCATTGCTCTTCAATTTGCGCTAGACATTGCATTCTTCAGTGTAAAGCTGTTCATAGGGTACATTGGTCTAGGAGTAAGCTGGCACAAATTTTCCCAGGTACCGACTCCAACTGTGTAAAATGTTACTTAGACCCAGCTAATCTTACTCATGTGTTTTTGACTTGCCCCGCCTTGTCCACATTTTGGGATTTAGTTTTTGACTCACTCTCAGCTATCTCAGCTGTTATAATCCCACGATCCCCCCTGACTGCTCTGTTTGGGACTCTTCCTAGTGGTCATTCCTTACCAGCTCATTTTTCTGAACTTGTAGCTTTTCTTACATTGCTGGCCAGAAGATCCATCTTGATGCGCTGGAATGCGCTTATCAAAACCAGACAACAGGACAATTAAATGTGGATTATTAAATATTAGATTGCTCTCATCCAAATCTCTCTTAGTTAATGATCTGATAACAGATCACCACATTGATTTAATGTGTCTCACTGAAACCTGGCTGCAGCATGAAGATTATGTCAGTCTAAATGAGTCAACCCCCCAAGTCATATTAATTTTCATATACCTAGAAGCTCAGGCAGAGGGGGAGGAGTGGCAGCAATCTTCCACTCAAACTTATTAATCAATCAGAGACCAAAGCCTATCTATAATTCATTTGAAAGTCTTAGTCTTAGCCTCACACACTTGAACTGGAAAACACAGAAACCAGTTCTGCTAGTTGTTGTATATCGACCACCAGCCCCTTACTCTGAGTTTCTGTCTGAATTCTCAGAGTTCTTAGCTGATTTAGTGCTCAGTACAGATAAAGTCATTATAGTGGGTGACTTTAATATTCATGTAGATGATGAGAATGACAGCCTTAACTCTGCATTTAGTGCACTGTTAGACTCAGTTGGTTTTACCCAAAACGTTAATAAACCAACTCACTGTTTTAATCATACCCTTGATCTTGTTTTGACATATGGCATAGAAATTGAACATCTTATTGTTTTTCACCAAAATTCAATTTTGTCTGATCATTTTTTATTAACATTTGAATTTACAATAATGGACTATTAAGCACTTACCAAAAAGTTTCATTACAGCAGATGTTTATGTGATACTGCAGTAGCTAAATTTAAGGAAATGATTCCATCATTATTGACTTCAATGCCATATGCCAACACAATAGAGAGTAACTCCTCTAGTGTTAGTCCCACACAGGTGGACAATCTGGTTGATGGTACGGCAGCTTTACTGCGAACATCACTTGATACTGTTGCCCCTCTGAAAAAGAAGGCAATAAATTATAATAAAATAGTGGTTCAATGAACAACTGCGCATTTTAAAGCAGAGTTCAAGGAGACTGGAAAGGCAATGGCGTTCTACAAATTCAGAAAAATTTCATCTGGCCTGGAAAGACAGTTTTACGACATATAAAAAAGCGATTCGTAGAGCAAGAACTGCCTATTATTCATCTTTAATTGAGAAAAACAAAAACAACCCCAGGTTTTTGTTCAGCACTGTAGCCAGGCTGACAAAGAGTCTCAGCTCTGTGGAGCTTTGTGTTCCTTTAGATCTCAGTAGTGAAGATTTCATGACCTTCTTCACTAATAAAGTTTTAAATATTAGGCAGAAAATCCTGAACATGTCTTTAGGAGCAGCAGCTCTGGAAGCATCCATAGGACCAGATTTATGCTTGGACTGCTTCTCTGCTGTAAATCTGTCAGAGCTCATATCAGTAGTAAACTCCTCTAAACCAGCAACATGTTCGCTAGATCCCATCCCCACAAGATTATTCAAGGATATATTTCCTCTAATTAACAATGCTGTATGTACCACAGGCTTTTAAAGTTGCTGTAATAAAGCCACTTCTAAAAAAAGCCTACTCTAGATCCAGGTGTTTTAGCCAATTATAGGCCCATATCCAACCTCCCTTTTATCTCTAAAGTTCTAGAAAAAGTTGTTGCAAGCCAATTATGTGATCATCTGCATAAATGGTTTGTCTGAAGAATTTCAGTCAGGATTTAGAATCCATCATAGTACAGAGACAGCACTGGTAAAGGTCACCAATGATCTTCTAATAGCCTCAGACAGTGGATTAGTTTCTATACTTGTTCTTTTGGATCTTAGTGCTGCTTTTGATACAGTTGATCACAGCATCTTATTACAGAGACTGGAACATCTTATTGGGATTAAAGAAACCGCTCTAAAGTGGTTTAAATCATATTTATCAGACAGATTCCAGTTTGTTCATGTTAATGGCGATTCTTCCACCCGCACTAGAGTCAGTTATGGAGTTCCACAGGGTTCTGTATTAGGACCAATATTATTTACTCTGTACATGCTTCCTCTAGGAAACATTATTAGGAAGCACTGCATAAATTTCCATTGTTATGCAGATGATACCCAGTTATATTTATCTATGAAACCCAATGAAACCAATCAGTTGGTCAAACTCCAAGCATGTCTGAAGGACATAAAGGCCTGGATGACTTGTAATTTTCTTCATTTAAATTCTGACAAAACTGAGGTTATTGTTTTTGGCCCGAAACACCTCAGAAACACAATATCTAACCAGATTGTTACCCTAGATGGTATTGCCTTAGCCTCCAGTTCTACCGTAAAAAACCTTGGAGTTATTTTTGATCAGGATATGTCCTTCAACTTACATATAAAACAAGTCTGCAGGACAGCATTCTTTCATTTACGTAATATTGTCAAAATCAGAAATATCTTGTCTCAGAGTGATGCTGAGAAACTAGTCCATGCATTTGTAACCTCCAGGCTGGACTATTGTAATTCTTTATTGTCAGGATGTCCCAGTAACTCTCTTAGAAACCTTCAGCTGATCCAAAATGCTGCAGCCAGAGTTCTGACAGGAACCAGTAAAAGAGATCATATTTCTCCTGTATTGGCTTCTCTTCATTGGCTTCCTGTAAAATCCAGGATAGAATTTAAAATCCTGCTTCTAACATACAAAACTGTTAATGAACAAGCTCCATTATATCTTTAACACCTTATTGTACCTTATCATCCTAACAGAGCCCTTCGCTCTGAGACTGCAGGTTTACTTGTGGTTCCCAGAGTTTCCAGAAGTAGAATGGGAGGCAGAGCCTTCAGTTATCAGGCTCCTCTCTTGTGGAATCAGCTCTCAGTTTGGGTTCGGGGGGCAGACACCCTCTCTTCTTTTAAAATTAAGCTTAAAACTTTCCTATTTGACAAGTCTTATAGTTAGGGCTGCTCAGGACCACCTGAGCTGTCCCTCAGTTAAGCTGCCATAGGTTTAGACTGCTGGGGGACTCACATGATGCACTGGGCTCCTCTCCTCTCCTCTCCTTTCTGTACTGTCATATATCACCATTACATATGACTAACCTATGTTTCCCCCCGAGGTTCTGTGTCCTGCTTGTTCTCTCCGTGGATGTCCCTGGAACTGGAGCTCAACATCCCTGATCTGGAGCTCAACGTCCCTGGTCTGGAGCTCAACGTCCCTGATCTGGAGCTCAGCGTCCCTGATCTGCAGCCACTGGCCTCACCACCTCCAACCCCTACCCCAACCTCACCTACTATCCCTCCCTCCCTCCTCTTCCCCACTCCCAACCCAACCGGTCGAGGCAGATGGCCGCCCTCCCTGAGCCTGGTTCTGTCGGAGGTTTTTTTTCCCCCCTTCCCTACCATGGGGGGTTTTTGGTTCCTTCCCACCGTCGCTGACTGCTTGCTCATAGGGAATCCAAAAGCAACCTTGGATTGTTGGGGTTTTCTGTTTCCTGTTTTACTGTTTCCTGTTCTTTCTTACAATGTTAAGCGCTTTGTGACGACCTGTGTTGTAAATATGTGCTATATAAATAAAACTGAATTGAATTGAATTGAATTGAAAGACCATCACCCACCCACTTATTCTCACTGGATAAAAGATGCCGTCTCTTTTATGAAACTGGAAAAAATTAAATATTCCCTTAGAGGCTCTGATGTTAAGTTTTCTAAAATCTGGTTGCCTTTTTTAGACCATGTCATGTCTCTTACTCTTGGGGTTGCCCCATGAACCCAGTTTTTATTTATTTTTTCAACATATCTTCACTTAATGCACCCACGTACTCTGTTGCAATATCTACAGTAGCCACTATGTATCTTTATGATTTTAACTTATCTACACCTTTATTAAGGTCCGAGCACTATAGTGCGTAGGACCCTATTGTTCCCTTAATGCTTCTCAGTTTGGCGGTTTGTTTCTTTATTAGGGCCCGAGCACGAAAGTGCAAAGGCCCTATTGTTCCTGCTCTGTTTGTTTCTTTGGTGGTTTGTTTGGCGGTTTCTTAGGGCCTGAGCACTACAGTGGGTAGGACCCTATTGTTCCTGCTATGTTTCTTGCACGAAGTGCAAAGGCCCTATTGTTCCTGTAGTGTTTGTTTCTTTGGCGGTTTATTAGGGATCGAGCACTACAGTGCGTAGGACCCTATTGTTCCTGATATGTTTCTTTGGCGGTTTGGCGGTTTCTTTATTAGGGCCCGAGCACGAAAGTGCAAAGGGCAGCGTTCAGTGTTTCACACTGAACGCTTTCTTTCTTTCTTTTTCTTTCTTTCTTTCTTTCTTTCTTTCCTTCTTTCTTTCTTTCTTTCTTTCTTTTTCTTTCTTTTTCTTACGCCACTTTCAACCCCAATTTGACCCCCTAAACATGTTCAAAAACTCCCCAAATTTGGCACACACATCAGGACTGGCGAAAAATTTGATATTTTGGGGTAAATACACATATGAATGGCAAAATGAATCAACAGCGCCACCTTGAAAACTGGGTTTTAATGGAGTTAATACGGCTAGTTTCACGTACAGCTATGAAATTTGGTACACACGTACAGTAGCCCGAGACAAAAACATTCCTGGTTTTAAAATGTCAAAAAAGCTCAACAGCGCCCCCTAGAAAAAGCTGTGCGCAGGCATTGGAATTTAACGAACTCCTCCTAGGATTTTTATCTGAATGAAAAGTTATTAAAATCTTGTGGCTGCGTCCCACGGTGTGGGCGTGACACGGCGGCCATTTTGAGCAAATTCGCCATATGGAACGAAATGAGTTTTGGAGGTGAAAGGATCCACGTAAAATCACCAAATGCACACAAATCCTCACAAATCTCAAAAACTAACGTTCAATATACAATTCATTAATGGACGTCGTCAAACGGCTCCACAGCGCCCCCTACAAATATTCAAATACTCATATAAAATCACTCCTTCATCTTAATTCAATTCAATTCAATTCAGTTTTATTTATATAGCGCATATTTACAACACAAGTCGTCACAAAGCACTAAACATTGTAAGAAAAAACAGGAAACAGAAAACCCAACAATCCAAGGTTGCTTTTGGATTCCCTATGAGCAAGCAGTCAGCGACGGTGGGGAAGGAACCAAAAACCCCCTATGATAGGGAAGGGGGGAAAAAAAACCTCCGACAGAACCAGGCTCAGGGAGGGAGGATATCTGCCTCGACCGGTTGGGTTGGGAGTGGGGAAGAGGAGGGAGGGAGGGGGGGATAGCAGGAGAGGTATGGGTGGGGATTGGAGGTGGTGAGGCCGGTGGCTGCAGATCAGGGACGCTGAGCTCCAGACCAGGGACGTTGAGCTCCAGATCCAGAGACATCCACGGAGAGAACAAGCAGGACACAGAACCTTGGGGGGGAAACATAGGTTAGTTATATGGAACCCAAACTGGGAGCTGATTCCACAAGAGAGGAGCCTGATAACTGAAGGCTCTGCCTCCCATTCTACTTCTGGAAACTCTGGGAACCACAAGTAAACCTGCAGTCTCAGAGCGAAGGGTTCTGTTAGGATGATAAGGTACAACAAGGTCTTTAAGATAAGATGGAGCTTGTTCATTAACAGTTTTGTATGTTAGAAGCAGGATGCAGCATTTTGGATCAGCTGGAGGTTTCTAAGAGAGTTACTGGGGCATCCTGACAATAAAGAATTACAATAGTCCAGCCTGGAGGTTACAAATGCATGGACTAGTTTCTCAGCATCACTCTGAGACAAGATATTTCTGATTTTGACAATGTTACGTAAATGAAAGAATGCCGTCCTGCAGACTTGTTTTTTTTATGTGTAAGTTGAAGGACATATCCTGATCAAAAATAACTCCAAGGTTTTTTACGGTAGAACTGGAGGCTAAGGCAATACCATCTAGAGTAACAATCTGGTTAGATAGTGTGTTTCTGAGGTGTTTAGGGCCAAATACAATAACCTCAGTTTTATCCGAATTTAAATGAAGAAAATTACAAGTCATCCAGGCCTTTATGTCCTTCAGACATGCTTGGAGTTTGACCAGCTGATTGGTTTCATAGGGTTTCATAGATAATTAAAGCTGCAAGCAGCGTTGAACGGGCCCTCACACACCCACGCGTGTCGGGACGTGGCGCACATCCAGGTGTGGTGCATGTCAGGATGTGGCAGAAATTTCAAGGTGGTCAGACTTAGCTGACCAATTTCAAGGATTGCATCACAAACTGTCTCTCATGTCACGGCCACCATGTACATCAGGGGTGTCAAACTCATTTTCATCCCGGGCCACATCAGCATCATGGTTGTCCTCAAAGGGCCTGTTGTCATTGCAAGACTTCATAAATGTAAGTATTCCTTAACATATTATTAAATAATTCTCTCTGCATTCAAAGTTCAAATATTGTGAATTTGTTTATATAAAAGTAAAATATATGTTGGGACCTTGCTGTGTTGTTTTAACAGATATATATATATTAGTGCTGTCAAAAATATCGCGTTATTAACGCGTTAACGCAAATCAATTTTAGCGGCGTCAATTTTTTTATCGCGAGATTAACGCGGGCGGGGGTGGGTGCGGCGGGGGCATGGTTGGCGAGGTGTTCGCCGTCGGAGTCAGACAGGATCTTCTGCTGGTGGTGGTACAGCAACAATATTCTCGCTCGCCTTTCTGTCGGTTCCTTTTCCGCGTCCCGAACCGTGTGCCGCTGATGCAGATGCTCCGCCAGGTGACGGCGGACGCATGACCATTGACAAGACCAGAGTTATCTGTGTGTGTTGTCAGAGTGAACTGAGTTATCATCGTAGCGTATCCAGTCTGAAATACCACTTGATGGCCAAACACAGCGGACGCGAATTCTCCGCCTCTTCCTCGTATAAAATGATAATTCAAGGGACATTTAGAATAGATAAAAAATGTGTGATTAATTTGCGATTAATCGCGAGTTAACTATGACATTCATGCGATTAATCGCAATTAAAAATTTTAATCAGCACTAATATCAGTGGCGCCTGGCCAATAGAGGGCGCTCGGGCGCCGCCCCCCCACCCCCCACCCCCATGTTTTTCATTTTTCAAATAAATATTTTTCAAAATAAACAATAATCAGTTATTTTTAGCACCATGTGTGTTTAAATTCGCAATTACATGTCATGTACAAAATGTTAATTAGAATTTTCGAGGAAAACAGTTTTCTGCTCATCTCTGCTGAGCTGCTGGGGCACTAGAGAAATCGCCCCTCCAGTGCGGCAGTGCAGCCAATTACCGACAAGAAATTCGACATAGCAACAGAAATTTATCCAATCAGCGTCGTCGAATCTGACGCCCAGAGGGGCGATATCGATATCGCCCCAAGCCAAGTGCGCATGTGTGAGTGCGGTGATACTCACTGTTGCCAACTTGGCGACTTTGTCGCTAAATCTGGGGACTTTCCAGGTCCTCTTGGCGACTTTTTTTGTCAAAAGCGACTAGCGACAAATCTGGCGACTTTTTCTGGTGTTGTTGGAGACTTTTTTAGTGTTTGGCGACTCTGACGTGAAAGCACGTATCGTGCTGCAGTCATGACCCTCAACGAGCATCGGGTACCGCTGTGAGCCCCTCCTCCGTCCAAAAGCATTCACAGGCGGTCAGTCTGACGGTAACTTCCCGCAGCAGTCCCAGCAGTCAGATTAAAGGAGACACTGAACATGTCCCTATCGGTAAATACCACATTTTACCGATGGTCCCTAAACGCCTCACATGCTGGCTGCAGTGTAGCGAATGTTTGGGCTAACGTTTCTTCTTAACTGACTCAGTGGAGATCTCTCTGCTGCACCTGAACACTGTATCACCAGGTGTGTCGGACCTCTCCTCCTCTCTCCTCACTGTTATTTAACATAATCGGCTGTAGATCGTTTCATCAGTGGATCGCGGTAATAGTGAAATTGACAGTTTTTCACATCAGGCATGTAGAGACTGAGTCAGTGTGGAAGAATACTGTGACAGTGACGATGGGCGACACGGACGGTGAAAGTGTACGATCTCTCCTCCTAAATCCATTTGAAAGGAGAACATTGGTGGAAAAACTCGAAATAAAACAGCGAAGAAAACAGAAAGCAGAAGTCTCACTGAGAGTCACAGAAATCACCTGACTGCAGTGACGGGTTTAAAAGGTTGTGCAACAAAATATGAAGTTAAGGGTACCATCATTTTTGTCCAGGCCTGTTTCATATTCATACAAAGTAATCTTCAACAGAAGAGTACTGTCTGTCTGTATACACACATATTTATTCCCTTGACCAGATTTTTCTTTGTATAAAGTTGACTTTAGCACAACACATCATCCAGCAATGTATTGCACTTAGTAATTTTTTGATATTTTGTCTAAATAGTATGTGTTTGCTTATATTATTGTATATGTAATCTGCTCATCATTTTCTGGCTTATTCACTAAAATGTTGAAATCATCAAAATTGTTGTGGATTGTATTTTTCTTTGTCTGCTAATTGGAAAAAATTCTTAATTGTTGCAGTTCTGATCAGTTAGTCACATTTAGCTTCATCATAAATCACTGTACAGTATTCTTCTATTCTAGTATTAATTTCTTAATATACTTCACACTGAACATAATACTTGAGTCGTCAATTCAACACAAATGCACTGTTTCATGTGCTCAGCTGTATGTATAATTTATTGCCAAAATTGTGGTTGTTCATGTTTTGTGCAAAAATGCCTCAAGTTATTAATACTGGCATGAAATAATAATTATTTCACAGAGCACTGATATCCTGCCGTTTCTGCTGTATCGGGATGGTTACTGAAACTGACGTGATATGGCACAGCCCCACCTAGAATATTTTTCACCAGCCGCCACTGACTAATATATATATTATATTTTAACTTGGGCTCCAGACTAACTTTTCCACTAGTAGCAGTGGTGCTACCAACTTTCTTGTTTCACCAGCCAATGATTTGGTCGCCCCACCACACCTCTTTGTTTTGGTTCAGCATTGCTACAGCTATTAATCCACTATGCCTGCTGATGAATGGCTGTTTTTGTATAACCCACTTAAGGTGCATTGATTTTCAGTGACACAAGACTTGATATTTGCAAAATATTTCATTCAGAAAATATATTCATGTTTTCACCAGTCTTCTGACATCAGTCATAAACTGGTCACAGGCTAAACACTTGCTGAACATCTGCTCATTGGTAAATCCTCCATTTTACTGATGTTCCATAAACACCTCACATACTTAGGGTGGCCCTGAAGTGCAAACCACATCAACAAATGGCTAAACACAAGTAAAACTTGAAAAAAAGAACTACAAACACAAGTACACATTCAAAAACACTACAACATTAAACTACTGGTGACCCTAAAGTGCAAAACACTACAACATTAACCAAAACACAACTACATGAACCAAACTGGAAGAGGTGGGTACCAGTGGGCAACATGAGACCTTGCTGATTGGACGGCGCCGTTGGGCTTTTGAAGTGGAAGTTATTCTGCCTGTATGAGAAAACTTTCAAAGGTAATACAAGTTTCGGGGAAATACTGCTGTTATTATGACACAAAATGCACTTTTAAGGTTATTGGAGGGGGGAAAGTGGTTGTATAGACGTCAAATCTGCGCTCATTTTATCAAGATGAAGTCTGTCTAAAAATTTACTCTGACGATGTCGGAGATGTGAGTGTCCCAGTTAGACATCTACAACCAGGAGGTCAGCGCTCACAGTAGCCCGCCGAGAGCAGCCTTGTCTCAGCTACACTGTCTCCTAATCTCCAGAGATGTGAACTTTTTTGGGCCATGCATTTTTGATTTACCTTAGTTATTTGGGATTAGTAGGACTAATAGTAATTAAAGCTGCAAGCAGCGTCGGACGGGCCCTCGCTCCTCACCGCACTCCTCTCCACACGACCTTGTCTAGGGGGCGCCGTAGAGCTGAGTGGAATTTCGACTGTGCAAATCTGTTGGTATTGGGATACTATATCTATGTACCAGATTTCATGTTTGTAGGATAAAGCAGTGATCTTATATGAGTATTTCAATATTTGTAGTGGGCGTTGTGGAGCCGTTTGACCATGTCGATTCCTGAATTACAAATTAAATATTAGGTCTTCAGATTAATGAGGATTTGTGTGGATTTGATGATTTTACATGGATCCCTTCTCCTCCAAAACCCATTTCGTTCCACATGGCGATTTTGTTCAAAATGGCCGCCATGCCACGCCCACACCGTGTCACGCAGCCACGAGATTTTAATAACTTTTTATCCTGGAGGGGTCTACATGCCACACAGCGAATTTGGTGAAGATCGGACAAAAATCCTCGGAGGAGTTCGTTAAATTCCAATGCCTGTGCACCACGTGTTCAAGGGGGCGCGGTTAAGCTTTTTTGTTCAAAATGGCCGCCATGCCACGCCCACACCGTGTGACGCAGCCACAAGATTTTAATAACTTTTCATCCTGGAGGGGTCTAGATGCCACACAGCGAATTTGGTGAAGATTGAACAAAAATCCTGGGAGGAATTCGTTAAATTCCAATGCCTGCGCACCACATGCTGTAGGGGGCGCTGTTGAGCTTTTTTTGAAATTTCAACAGCAGGAATTTTTTTGTCTTGGGCTACTGTACATGTGTACCAAATTTCATGAGTTTACGTGAAACTAGCCGTA
Organism: Dascyllus trimaculatus; assembly: GCA_024666655.1. Lineage (NCBI taxonomy): Eukaryota > Metazoa > Chordata > Actinopteri > Pomacentridae > Dascyllus > Dascyllus trimaculatus. Next base: position 551,395 of record CM045453.1, on the reverse strand, counting down.
TTAACTCCACTAAAGCCCAATTTTGTAGGTGGCGCTATTGAGTCATTTTGCCATTCATATGTGTAATTCCCCCCAAATATCAAATTTTTCACCAGTCCTGATGTGTGTGCCAAATTTGGTGAGTTTTTGAGCATGTTTAGGGGGTCAAATTGAGGTTCAAAGTGGTGTAAGAAAAATCAAAGCTGCAAGCAGCGTCGAACGGGTCCTCGCTCCCCCCGCAGCGCTGCTCTAGAGACGATTGGAATGTCTAAAGCACGCAATTGTGTTCGTGTCATCCTGCTCTGCACATTTACCAGATTTTAAGTCTGTAGGACAAACCAGTTATTTTATATGAATTTTTGAAATTTGTAGGGGGAGCTGTGGAGCTTATTGGCTGCCCCCAAGTGTTGAGGGATAGCCTGTCATCAAGGACATCAAGTTTCATTCACATCTGATCATGTACAGTCAAGTTATGAGCAATTCACACTTCATGGCCACAGGCCAAAAATGGCCGCCACGCCACACCCACACCATGTGACGGAGGCACAAGATTTTAATAACTTTTGATCCTGAAGGGGTCCAGATGCCACACAGCCAATTTCATCAAGATGGGATAAAAATCCTGGGAGGAGTTCGTTAAATTCCAATGTCTCCACACGACCTTGTTTAGGGGGCGCAGCAGAGCCGATTGGAATTTTGACTGTGCAGATTTGTTGGTCTTGTGATACTATATGCATGTATCAATTTGCATGTTTGTAGGATAAAGCAATATTTTATATGAGTATTTCAATATTTGTAGGGGGCGCTGTGGAGCTGTTTCACAATGTCCATTCCTGAATTGTATGATAAATATTAGGTCTTGAGATTAATGAGGATTTGTGTGGATTTGGTGATTTTACGTGGATCCCTTCACCTCCAAAATCCATTTTTTTCCACTTGGCAAATTTGCTCAAAATGGCCGCCATGCCACGCCCACACCGTGTGACGTAGCCATGAGATTTTAATAACTTTTCACCCTGCATGGGTCTAGATGCCACACAGCGAATTTGGTGAAGATCGGATAAAAATCCTGGGAGGAGTTCGTTAAATTCCAATGGCTGCGCACCGGATTGTTTTTGTCTCGGGCTACTGTACCTGTGTACCAAATTTCATAGCTGTACGTGAAACTAGCCGTATTAACTCCACTAAAGCCCAATTTTCAAGATGGCGCTGTTGAGTCATTTTGCCATTCATATGTCTAATTCCCCCAAAATATCAAATTTTTCGCCAGTCCTGATATGTGTGAAAAATTTGGTGAGTTTTTGAGCATGTTTAGGGGGTCAAATTGGGGTTCAAATTGACGTAAGAAAAATAAAGAAACAAACAAACCGCCAAACAAACAGAGCAGGAACAATAGGGCCTTTGCACTTCGTGCAAAGGCAGCGTTCAGTGTTTCACACTGGTCGCTGCCCTTTGCCCTTTCGTGCTCGGGCCCTAATAAAGAAACAAACCGCCAAACAAACAGAGCAGGAACAATAGGGCCTTTGCCCTGCAAGGCAAAGGCAGCGTTCAGTGTTTCACACTGATCGCTGCCCTTTGCCTTTTCGGGCTCGGGCCCTAATAAAGAAAGAAAGAAACCGCCAAACAGAGCAGGAACAATAGGGCCTTGGCCCTGCAAGGCAAAGGCAGCGTTCAGTGTTTCACACTGATCGCTGCCCTTTGCCTTTTCGGGCTCGGGCCCTAATTAAAGCTGCAAGCAGCGTCAGACGGGCCCTCGCTCCCTCCCCATTGCTACTTTACAGACAATCGGAATATCTATAGCACGCAATTGTATTTGTCTCATCCTGCTCTGCAAATATTCCAAATTTCACGTCTGTAAGAGAAATCACTGATTTAATATGAATTTTTGAAATTTGTAGGGGGCGCTGTGGAGCTGTTTTGAATTTGGAGTGTGCAGATCTGTTGGTGTTGGCATATTGCACGTGTGTACCAAATTTCATGTTTGTAGGATAAAGCAGTGATTTTATATGAGTATTTGAATATATCTAGGGGGCGCTGTGGAGCCGTTTGACCACGCCCATTTCTGAATTGTATATTAAATATTAGGTCTTGAGATTAATGATGATTTGTGTGGATTTGGTGATTTTACGTGGATCCTTTCACCTCCAACATCCATTTCGTTTCATATGGCGAATTTGTTCAAAATAGCCGCCATGCCACGGCCACACCGTGTGACGTAGCCACGAGATTTTAATAACTTTTCATCCTGGATGGGTCTAGATGCCACACGGCGAATTTGGTAAAGATAGGATAAATATCCTAGGAGGAGTTCGTTAATTGTCCACACGACCTTATCTAGGGGGCGCCTTAGAGCCGATTGGAATTTCAACTGTGCAAATCTGTTGGTCTTGCAATACTATATGTATGTACCAAATTTCATGTTGGTAGGATAAAACAGTGATTTTATATTAGTATTCAAATATTTGTAGGGGGCGCTGTGGAGCCGTTTAACCACGTCCATTTCTGAATTGTATATTAAATATTAGGTCTTGAGATTAACGAGGATTTGTGTGGATTTGGTGATTTTACATGTATCACTTCACCTCCAAAACCCATTTCGTTCCACATGGCGATTTTGTTCAAATTGGCCGCCATTCCACGCCCACACCGTGTGACGCAGCCACAAGATTTTAATAACTTTTTATCCTGGAGGGGTCTAGATGCCACACAGCGAATTTGGTGAAGATCGTACAAAAATCCTCGGAGGAGTTCGTTAATTTCCAATGCCTGCGCACGTGTTCCATTGTACAATCTTAAGCTTTTTGTTCAAAATGGCCGCCATGCCACGCCCACACCGTGTGATGCAGCCAAAAGATTTTAATAACTTTTCATCCTGGATGGGTCTAGATGCCACACAGCGAATTTGATGAAGATCGGATAAAAATCCTGGGAGGAGTTCGTTAAATTCCAATGCCTGCGCACCACATGCTGTAGGGGGCGCTGTTGAGCATTTTTTAAAATTTCAACAGCAGGAATGTTTTTGTCTCAGGCTACTGTACCTGTGTACCAAATTTCATGAGTTTACGTCAAACTAGCCGTATTAACTCCACTAAAGGGCAATTTTCAAGGTGGCGCTATTGAGTCATTTTGCCATTCATATGTGTAATTCGCTCAAAATATTAAATTTTTCACCAGTCCTGATGTGTGTGCCAAATTTGGGGAGTTTTTGAGCATGTTTAGGTGGTCAAATTGGGGTTCAAAGTGGCGTAAGAAAAAGAAACCGCCAAACCGCCAAACACTAGAGGAACAATAGGGTCCTACGCACTGTAGTGCTTCGGGCCCTAATAAGTAATAGCAGATCACAGCCATGCCACACCTGCCGCCAGGTTCAGCGCACAGCTCCTGGAGAGTGTCGGACTGAAGAGAACAACAGGCAGTTTTCAAAGTTTTTAAACTTCCAGAGTCAGAGTCATGGTGCAAGGAAGCCAAAACACCATGTCCACGCATGTGGACGCAGGGTCTCAGGAGGCTACCATATTTTTTTTCATGAATTAAAGAAAAGACAAAGAAGATATAATCATTTGTACCTATTCCAGCCATAGGCAGTCTTATTGACCGCACATGAAATGAAGTGGGAGCTGCCCCCCTCAGCCCCATGAAATAGGACAACGAGCAAATGATTGAGTTTTGGGAGTGATCCAGATCAGTGTCTGGATCTGGGAATTTTTTAAAAGATGTTTAACATTGGGAGTGTTAGAAAGCCCTGCAGTGCCACCTTGTGGTAGGACAGAGCATATATATGCACATATATAGCACAAAGATGTTGGGTGTTTTTTAAGTATACTTTGTCATTGGGAGATTGTGTTGGGGTGGACTGAAGCTGCTTGGCGGAGGTCTGTGTTCTCTGACTGCTTTTCTAGCTACAATCTGTGATGATATGAATATTGACGAATGCATAATTAAACTTGTTGAAATACATATTTGATGTTATATCGGTTTTTTACAGTTTTTCTCCATTGGTTTGGCTCATTTCTCGAAACTGAAATTACATTCTCAAAACAACATGGACAAACCTCCAAACTACTTGGCAATTGTTCACAACAGACTGGCATTTCTCCTTCATTTCATCAAATTGCAAACATCTTAGTACTTGTCCCGATGTCTCAGTACATCTTTGCAAATGATTTAGTACAGGTAGCCTTCATTTAGCACAATTTCCAAGTTAATAGATCTTGTTGATCTGAACTGATTGTTGACTTCTCAGTCTAATGGTCGTTCACTCCAAAACATGTCAGCATCATTTCATTGTATAAGTCATCACATGCACAATAGTCTGTTCAATTGTCAGAATTAGTCAAGAACATACTGTGGCCAGGAGAGGGACGGTGAGGACAGCTTTATTTACAGCACTGTAGGCACCATATAATGTTCCTTGTGTTTTGTTTATGTGTTTATATTACAGTATGTTATGCTGTATAGATTTTCTTTTTACTCTGATGTATGAAAGTTACTTTATGTGTGTCAGTACAGTTTTCTCGATTGTTTACACACATTTTCTGAAAGCATTCCTCATACTTTCAGAACTCTGCACACAAATCAGAAAACACACACACACAATGAGCAAAAGCCCTCAATTCTCCTTCAATTGAAACTTTACATTCAAAACGATGTCATTTCTTCTCAAAATGCTATTTTGTTTTCAAATGACACAAACCATTATATGAATAGACATTCATAAGAGTGCTCACACAATGCCAAAGGGACGATGAATTTTGGAGGCACTGACTATTTATATGAGAATAGAATTTAGTTTTGACCAGTCGTGTGAACTGTTTTGGGAGAGATATGAGCTTTTGCAGGTGAACCATGGTGTTGTGCTGAACCATCCAGGTTATTTTGGCAAAAGCACCAAGAGTGTTGAGAACGTCTGATCTGTTTCAAGAAATGAGCCAAAGCAATTGAGAATAGTCAGTGCATTTTTGGTGGCACTGACTATTTATATGAGAAAGAAATTTAGTTTTGAAACATGAGTGAAAGGTTTTGGGAGAGACATGAGCTTTTGCACGTCAGCTTTATATATATATTGCTTATATTGCAAAGTTTGAAGCAATGGTACCTGCCAATATACTGCCTTTAAGTTCCTGTTACCACTAGGTGACGCTATGACTATGACTAAATTTTAAAATGTGGATGTGTTCAGAAGTGGACTCTTGTCCAGAATATGAAATTTGGGCCAGATCGGATCATGTGCAGCTGAGATATAAACACTTTAGTAGTCATGGCAAGACATCAAAGTTGACGACCAGTCACAGTTTTCTCCATGAATCATCATCAATGTCTTGAGGCTTATGTCACCACATTTCAGGTGGATACGGTCAACCAACTAATAATTGGACATTAAAATGTAAAACATGTCATTTCCTGTTGCCAGGAGGTGGCGCTATGACTGTGGGTGGATATTGTCATATGGATGTGATCAGGGCAGGACTATGATCAAATGTGTAAAGTTTGAGGCAGATCAGAGCCTGTGAAGTGTATTTAGACAGCATTTGAAATTTTATGGCGAAACATCAAAGTTCAGGAGGCCGCCACGCCCACGTCCTCAGACTTTTGCGGAGCGTTTTGATAACTTTTAATCATGAAGGCCTGTTGTATATGGTGGCCAAATTTCAGCTGTCTTGGAGTTACCCTGTGTGTGGTTATAGCTCTTGAATATGGCCAAAAATCAGAAATATAAAGCAAAATGGCGGACTTCCTGTACACTTTTGCTGATGGATTGATTAGGCAATTTTGTTTGTCTTGTCTTGGTGCACATGTGTACCAAAATTGGTAGCTGTACGTGAAACTAGCTGTATTACAGTTTTTCTCCATAGGTTTGGCTCATTTCTCGAAACTGAAATTACATTCTCAAAACTCTAAGATCATTTAGCAGAACAGTCTTACAGTTCAGCACAACACCATAGCTCACGTGCAAAAGCTCATATCTCCCCCAAAACCTTTCACTCATGCTTCAAAACTAAGTTTCTTTCTCATATAAATAGTCAGTGCCACCAAAATTGCAAGGATCCTTCTCAATTGCTTGGCTCATTTCTTGAAACAAACTGGACGTTCTCAACACTCTTGGTGCTTTTGCCAAAATAACCTGGATGGTTCAGCACAACACCATGGTTCACCTGCAAAAGCTCATATCTCTCCCAAAACAGTTCACACGACTGGTCAAAACTACATTCTGTTCTCATATGAATAGTCAGTGCCTCCAAAATGCATCGTCCCTTTGGCATTGTGTGAGCACTGCAAGTCAAAATGTTTAGATGTTTTGTCACTATGACAGATGACCATTGAAATATCCCTCATGTCCACCTCTCAGTCTGAGCCCAGTCCTTCATTCACAATGGTTACTGTGCTAGTTTTGTCTGTCCAGCTAACAGAATACAATTGTGTACAAAACTTAGTCCTACTGAGGATTTTTTTTTCATTAATTTTTTTCATTTTTTTTATTCTAAAATATTTTACAACACACTTATGTATGCACTGTCTGTAGTGAGTGTAACACTGAACAAAAAAGGCCTAAGTCATTCTGATGAATGGAGAAGAAGTGTTTTCCATTCATTATAGTGTTTTACTTTGAGCACATCAGTGTTCAACTGGTTCTTATAAATGTCTATTCATGTGATGAATTGTGTCATTTGAAAACAAAATACCATTTTGAGAAGAAATAACATTGTTTTAAAGATTATTTTTTGGCCTTTTGTGCCTTTATTAGATAGGACAGTGGATAGAGTCGGAAACAGGAGAGAGCCAGGAAGGACATGCTGTAAACCCCTGAGGTCAGAATTGAACTCAGGACAGCCACTGCACCTCTGCACTTGCATCACACGACATAACCATTTCATTTTGCAGGAGAATTGAGGGGTTTGGTTCATTGTGTGTGTGTTTTCTGATTTGTGTGTAGAACTCTGAGAGTATGACACATGATTTCAGAAAATGTGTGTAAACAATCGAGAAAAACTGTACTCACACACATAAAGTAACTTTCATACATCAGAGTAAAAAGAAAATCTATACAGCATAACATACTGTAATATAAACACATAAACAAAAAACAAGGAACATTAAAGCTGCAAGCAGCGATGAACGGGTCCTCGCACCCCTTGCTGGTCGGCGACCCCAAGCACGTCTGTCAGGCGATGCTGTGTTGGGGAGCGCATTTAGGCCCATGAATGCAACGAGGGCTGGATTCTGAACCCATAGGTCAAATTTCTGGCAGATTGGATTATTACAGAGTGTTTATGCAGGACTTACTGTCCATTGAACAGGTGGTGCTATCACTGTGACTGTATATTGGCCTATGGAAATCATCAGGGCTGTAACCTGATCACACATTTAAAGTTTGAGGTAGATTGCAGCATGCATAGGGTCATTTACACAATACTTCCTGCTACTTAAATGTAATCTGTACCAAGAAGAATAGAAGACAGTATTTGTATGTTAAAGTAAATAGAATGAAATAGTTAATAGAAATCAGTTCAGTTATGTAAGGTAGAGTCTAGATTTAGCACTTAATCAAGGTGTGATATTTAGTAAGGAGAAGAAAGTTCTTTTGAGGGGGTTTCTTTACACTGAGGTTAATTGTTCAGGTGGTCAAAGTGGTTTTACATGATTGTTATGTATTGGTCTGTGATGGGGATGCTAACGATCCACTGATTGGTTTCTGTTGTCTTAATTGTTGGAGTGCAGATGTTGGTGGTATCCATATGGAAATGAAGAAGTATAGGTGAGGTGATGAAGGCAAAGTCAGGTTTGTTTCTGTCAGGCACTTTAACCAAATTAAAACTTATTTAGAGTTACCAGAGATCAAGAGACTGGTTTTTAAGTGTGTTTAAGTCGGAGCTGCAGCTTAAAAGTATTTATTTTACACATGAGAGAGAACTTTCTTGTTAATCACATTTTGTTTGTATAATAATCTTTAATCTGTAGTTGTTCAGTTGAAATGAGTTGTAATGCAGTCTACTAAGACATATTAAACATGTTATGGTGAAAAGTACTGCTCTGTAATGGACTGATGACTTGAATATCAATTAAATGTGTGTGATGAATATATTTTGACAATCAGTGCAGGCGTATTTTTGTAACAGCTGCACAATAAAATTAAAGGTGATATTTTTTAACAGGATTTGTAGGTAGGAGTGTACAAGACACTTACAATAAAGGAAATTACAAACCAAAAACCAAACTCCAAAAAAACGACCAAAGCGAAAAGGAATTTAATGTTAATGATGTGATAGTTTCTGAGACATATGTGAATTGAGTAATTAATGTTATAATTGATGTTTGATCAGTTGTAGTATGATCACAGGCAAAAGATTAGATAACAGACATATTCATGTGGTGTTCGATTGTGTATGTGAATCCATGTCGGATTTTGAGTGGATATATTCAGTGTGAAATAGTGTAACTGTGTGCTTTTATACATTGGTTTAAGTAATAAGCAGGTCAGTTTGTTTACACAGAAAAGTCTGTCGTTAAGATGCATTTTTTGTTGTAGTTTAATAAATGTGGTAGAATGTTTGTTCAAATGGAGAAACATTTTAAGGCAAATTTTATTGTGAAATCTTGAAAAGTTTGTAAGTAAATATAGCAGAAACATGGCGGAGCATTGATGAAGGAAACACAGCAGCAGGTCAGTAGAAGATGTGATCTGACAAGGTAAACTTATGAGTGAAGCAACAGTTAAATTGGAATCTGAGACCACAGAAACTAGCATGGAAATAATGTAAAACTAATTCTAGTTTTTGTGGCGTTTTTCAAGCTTACATTTTAATAGAATTAACCAGTATTGACCTGCCCACTTTCCTCTAATGTGCTTATGATTGGTGGACTGTGTGCTGTGGCCACGCCCCTTCAGAAGTTTATAAATACTCAGGTCAGGAATCATGACTTTGTCTCTTGGAAATTACTCTGAGGGGCTCCACACATTTCATTACTGACCAGAGACTTTATGTTTCACGGTTTGTGAGGATTTGTGTGTTTACTTGACCAAAGGATATTATTCTACCCATATTTTTCTCCTATTTTTGTCTTTTTGCTACGTGTTTGGTTTTCCTATTATCAGGGTAAGTGATTTTTCTTGTGTAATTTTTGTGGTGTTGAAAATGATGATGTGTGTAGAACAACATGTTGTATTAATTGTATTTCTAAAGGGTTTAGTGTAACAGGGTTTGTACTGCTTTGGTTGTAATTGTGGTATTAGTGAAGTATAATGTACCATATATATAGGGTTAGGGTTAGGGTTAGGGTTAGGGTTAGGGTTAGGGTTAACTACACAAAGCCTCAGAATTGTTGTGCTGAATGTTTGTTAGGTTGTCCTGTACCTTTATGTGCAGTCTGTGGTGTTTTCATGCCTTAATCTTTTGTATTATGTGTTCAGAAACAGGGGTTAGCCAGATTGTGCAGTTGTGCTTAGTTTGAATGTTTTGCAACTATGAGTTAACTTTCCATTTATGGTGTGTGCCTTTTTGTAGGAGCACAAAATGATAAGAGCTATGATTTTGTGTGTGTATGTTATGTCTGTTGTAAAGAGCTTGCTTCCAATACTGTATGTGTGAGATGACGTCAAATGCAGCCATTGTTTTTTTCTGTGCATTGTGATGATGTCTAACACATATTTATTGTTTGAGGCGATGTTTGTTTAGTTTTTATAGCAGTCAAAAGAGCAGACACACACAAAATTGTATGTTGTATCAGTTTGTGCTCCTACAAAAACGTAACCATCAGAAACTGAAGGTCCAAATTACAGGTGGTTGTAGAGGTAAAGGATAAGCCAGTAAACATTCAGCACAACTATGTTATTGGGATGTAGATGTGGTGTTTTGTAAAAGTAAATGTAGTGAAATAGTTCATCTAAATCACTTGTTTGAGGTAAGATAGAGTAGTTTAAACATTTAATTAAAGCATAGTATTCTTAATGAAAGGAATGTGCATGTGAGGCGTGTTTTTACATCACAATGGTCAAGTGTTCACGTAGTCAAAGTGATTTCATTTGATTGGTATCAATTGGTCTCTGATGGGGGATGCTAACGACCCAGTGATTGGCCTCTATTGTCTGAATAGCTGGAGTCCAGATGTTGGTGGTATTAATATTTAAATAAAGATGCACAGGCTCCTACAAAGATGCACACATCAGAAACTGAAATTTAGGTCCTAATTGTCAGCAATTCTAGGAGTATATGTATAACTCAGTGAACAGTTAGCATAAGAAGTGTGGCAGGCGAAACTTTTAACCACAACAATAAATTTAAAATTATATATTGTATGTTAAACATTACTAATGTCATAATCTATAATACTATTGCTGTACTAAGTACCCTGTTATGTAACAACAAATGCTTTGTTGTTGATTGTTGGAATGGACATAGTTTGTGTTCAATTCTGCATGGATGTGAGCTTTATTTAATGTGGTTGTGTTACTATGTTTATAGATGCCACGTGGAAAGAACCACAAGCGTGTCCTGGCTGCCAAGGAGAGGATGGCGAAGCGACATCCTCTGATCATTCATCCTCAGTCTAGACCTCCCACTCCTCCACGTATGTACTCATGTTTTACGTTGTTATTTTATATTTGTATGTTTTTCAGGTTTTTCATATTATTTCATAGTCTGAAGAGATGTGTAAATGACAGATGTTAATATTTTGCTGGTATGTGGTTTTTTGTAGGTCGCGGTACTGGCTACCGTAGAATGTTGACATGGGAGAGGTCTGAAGTGACTCAACGTGTCCACAAGTTGGTTGTTTCAGATGAGTCATCAGACAAGAAGGTATAACTGGTTTAATAATAGATGGAAAATAAAAATCTATATATATACATATATACATATATATATATATATATATATATATATATATATATATATGATATGAATATAATTTATAAAATATATATTTATGTTGTCATGGTGTTTAATTTTCAATCTGTTTTTTTTTTTTAGTTTGTTCTGCTTGTTGGTGACTCCCATCTCAGAAGTCTTGCGGATGGATTTGTCTCGATGCCGGCTGGAGGGTTGTCTTTTGGGGTGATGTCTACACCAGGGGCGGTTGCAGCTGATCTGAGGGAGGAGTTTCTGCATGCTGTTCTGCCACGGAAGCCTGATGCCATTTGCGTCCTGGCACCAAGCAACGACCTTTCGCATGGAAATATCCATAAGGCTTCGAGGGACTTCAGAAAACTTCTGACCAGTATCTGCAATCTTCATGACAACGTAAGCATATGAGTTTTCTTTTGTAGTGAATACTATCAACAATGTTATGAAAACCTATGTGTAAAATCTTATTTCTGCATAATTTTTGATCGAATTGTAATGAGGATAAATTGTGTTTTAAAGGTGGTAGTTCAAGACTTTCCTCCACGTTTGGAGGGTGTGGAACTGCAGCAACATTTTCGTCAGGCGTACCATTGTGTGGCTAAAGATCTGGGTATGTAAAATTATAATATTTACACGTTTTTATGGTTGTATAAATGATCAGTATGCATAGTTTAATATATTGATTATGTATGTTGCTTATATTAGGTGTTACCTGTAGTAAAATGTACATACAATGCAATGTATATATTGTTGTGTTTAGTAATATAGTGTTGTTGATATTTTTTAGATGTGAAGTACTTCTCCACTGCTGAGCATTTTCTACCAACAAATCTGGATTTGTGGTGCAAGGACGGGGTGCGTATGATATGACATTGTATAATGTAAAGGAATTATATTGATTGTATAATATAATATATAATGATTTATTGTTATTGATTATTGATATATTAATTAAGTTTTGTACACATAAAGACAGACAATATGAAGTTCATTGTATTTATATCTTTTTACAGGTCCATCTGTCTGATGCTGTGGGGATGCCTATCCTGGCAGAGTTGCTGTGGTTTGCTTCCTACATGGTAAGGCTTGATTACTCTTTACATTTTTATGTGTTGTGCTGTTTCTCTGTTGTTTTGTCTTTAATGATGTATATACATATTTTGATGTATGCACTGTAAAATGTATTATTTACATAAAGCATTTATTCATTGTTGTGTTGGGTTTAATAAATGACATTGTTTCTGAATATTGTTTTTGTAGGTACTTCAGCCACCAGTCACAAAGCCACCAACCCCACCCAAGATATACCAGGCCAGATTCTCTCCAAAGGTGGTTGTGAAAGGAGAGGTCAGCAAACCACGCCCACCAGTCGACCCTTTTGAGTGGACACGGGTTGGACGAAAGGTAAAACATAATTTCATGTAACTTTGTGATGTGATTATTTGAACTGTTTTGTTTTGCCTACTCAACAGTAAATGGGTCCAGTTGTGTAACATGTACTATTTTACTTGTTTACAGAGGAAGCTGCCAGAGGGACTTCCTCAGTCCTGTTCCATCCCGATGACTCGTGGCAGGTTTGCTGTTCTGTTGGATGAGGAGGAGGACGATGTTCTTACGTCACCCCCTGCTTCTCCTCCATCCAGCACAGCTGGTTCAAGTCACAGACAGGTATAATACTTGCACATTGCAGGTATTTGGTTATGTATGATCTGGTGTTATTTAAAATGGGCATAACAACAACAAAAACATTTGTTTTGTTGTAGAAACCACATGTGCAGAGAAAGCAGAGGCGTGCAGTGTCCAACAAGAAGGTGCCACAGCAGCAGGTAAAATGTTTAATCTGTGTATTATTACAGAGATAAGTTTGTTCTGTACAGTTTACATTTGCAAAGAAGCAATGATGTATATGATTACTGAAAACTGAACATACATGTTTCTTTTAGTTAACTGTTAAAATGTTGTTGCAGGTGGAGCCAGGTCCTAGTGATGTGCGGGTGTGTTCCAGGAGATCACTTAGCAAGACTGCAGATGTGCTCGTCAGGAGAGAGGTTGGTATATTTTTCTTTCACATTGCAAAGTGTTATTATAGAGACTTGTAAGGTTAATTATTTATTGAAGAAATGTAATGTAAATATAAGTTTAGTATGCTTCTGATCATTAAACATATTACGGTATTTTGTGACATTAATTGTGTGAGAGAGAGAAAATATGTGCATTTGATATTCATTCAAGTTTGTTTTTATTTAGGTGGATGCTGCTGAACTTGTTGTGACCACATCTTCCAAGCAACTACCTTCAAGGACAGCACCAGTGGATGTGTCTGAGGAGGTGGATGCTGCGTTGAGCACTCATGTGTCCAACCAAAGTAAGACTGACGTTTTTTGTAGACCGTGTGTGTGTGTCAAAGTGCCAGCGCCTCTTGTTTGTGGTAGTCATGTGAAGACTGCAACTTTGGCACATGATGTAAATGCATTGACAGCGTGTAGTATAGTGGCTGCAATCAAACATGTGATTGCTCCTGTGTGTACATGGAAGCAGACAGATATAGATGATGTATGTGTTGAAGGAAGCAAGCTAGCCTTAGATGTGTTGAAGGGAAGTGAGAGAATTGTTTGTGGAGATAAATTGAGACAGCGTCACAGTATGTTTGGCAGAGAGTGGATTGTAGAGCTGGGTGTGCCAATATACAAGGATTTTAGTAGCATGAAAGATGAGTCTTTCTTTTCCAGCATGAAACAAGTATTGTTGGATGATGGTATGTGCTTGGTGAATCTGCATGGTTTGGTTAGTGCAGTTTTTCAGCATAAGGATTATTTTGTGATTGTTAACTGTGGCACATGTGATGCATCAGGCTTGCCTTCTACAACCGGTAGATCAGCAGTTGTTTTTAACACATGTTTATATGATATGATGCTTCATATGATTAGAATGATTCGTGTGTTAGAGCCAAAGTGTTATGCTATTAGCAGCATTACTGTGGAGGCCAGTGAAGATGAGGACTGTGCTGCAGTGGCAGTTACAGATAGCATTGTTGATGTTGAAAGTGGTAGTGAGGATAGTTGTTTTTCCACTTGTGAAAATGTAGTTAGGTCTGTCAGGGGTTCATTTCATCAGGCAGATGCTCGTTTTGAAAATGGTGGTCGTCAGTGTATGGCTATAAGTTTAGCAGCAATAGCCAAACATAGCATTAACAATGTTTTCTTGTGGCAGACAAAAACTTTGGATGACGTTGTAGTTGCAGGTGATAGGCTGTACACGTTTTTGAAAGAAAGCAAGGTGATTACTGGTCGAAATACTTTTTTGTGTGTCCCAGAATTGCCCAAACAGCATGTTTTTTATGGACACAACTTTGAGTTTAAATATGGTGACTATGTAACTGGTGATGTTGATGTTGTAGATGGAGAGTTAATTTCGACAGGGGTGTTTACACCTTTAAAGCATGGATTACAACAGATGTTCGTGGAATATCAGACATGCTTTCTAACTTTAGCCAGCACTACATGTGCTATTATTAGTGAAGGTAACCGTTTTGCTTTTTTTGACTCACATGCGCGCAGTGTTACTGGCATGATTGATGAAAATGGTGCCACTGTAGTAGTGTATTACAATAGTCTTGACCATGTGTGTGAACACATATGCAAATTGGGAAGGGGCCTCACAAAAGGGCGAAAGTTGTTTGAAATTGCAGGTGTTCATTGCATTCAGAAAAGGCCAGTAGTGAAGGATTTGTTAGTTGTGTCTTCATCTTCAGACAGCGTAGAGAGTGACTCTGACAGCAGTCAGGAATGCTCTTTTGTACCAACATTTGGTGCTCCTAATTGTCAGGGAGGTGTTAAACGTCCTATGGCAAGGAAGACTTATTCTTCAAAGAGGCTAAAAAGGACAAATAACACAGAAGCTGATGTTGTTTTTGTCAGTGCTGTTACAAATAGAGAGTTTGTTTTCAACCCTGTTTCTCATGATGTTTCACAAGCTCTGTGTTCCCAGTTGAACATAGAGTCAGAAAAATTGGAGGTAGTTCATAAAGAAGTTGGTGCCTTAGGTGTTCCATGCCACAATGACAAAATAAAAGAAGATGGTAATTGTTTCTTTAGAGCAGTGAGTAAAGCTGTCAGTGGTACACAGAAGTATCACCAAAAACTTCGATTTGCAGTTGTGAAGCTTTTGCAAACTAATTCTGTAGAGTATGAAAAGCTTTTGAGGAGTGAGTATTCGTCAATGAGTGAATATCTCACAATTTCCAAAATGCGTTATGTTGGCAATTGGGCTACAGAATTGGAGATTCAAGCAACTGCTGATTATTTGGGGGTAAATATCTTTACCTATTGTAATGATCGCTGGTTTGAATATTCTTGCAATAAAACCTTGTTGACTAATCAGGGAGTGTACTTGGAAAACCGTAGTGGTAACCATTATGAGACTGTTGTTTGTGTACAACGACCTCAAGTACAGATTTGCTATGGTTACTGTAAAGTTAATGTAATCAGTTCTAAAAGATACAATTTCAGACAACATAGTGCAATAGAAATTAATGTTGCTGGTGTCAATAGTTTGACTTTGGATGGAGTAGGAAACAATGTCTCAAAAGGACAGGCATTAGGCAATAGGAAAATTAACTTTGTTTTTCTAAGTATCTGAAAAATAAAAAGAATGTTCAGTGGAAAAGTGCATATGAAAAAAATGTAATGTTTAGTGAAGCAACTAAATACAGAATCAAAAAGACATATAGAGAAGATGAGTTGTATTGCAAGAATCTTAGACAAAGGAGTATACAAACATATAGAGAAAATGTCAAGCATAGGGAGCAACTAAAAGAGAGAAGTAAAACAAAATATCAAACAAATGTAAATCATAGAGAGCAAGTAAAAGAAAGGAGTAAATCAAAATATGAAAATAATGTATGTCATAGACAGCAAGTAAAAGAGAGGAGTACAACAAAATATCAAACCAATGTACAGCATAGGGAGCAAGTAAAAGAGAGGAGTACAACAAAATATCAAACAAATGTAAAACATAGAGAGCA
>CM045453.1:478322-535455 GCA_024666655.1 Dascyllus trimaculatus | reverse complement strand
ATAGTAATTAAAGCTGCAAGCAGCGTCGGACGGGCCCTCGCTCCTCACCGCACTCCTCTCCACACGACCTTGTCTAGGGGGCGCCGTAGAGCTGAGTGGAATTTCGACTGTGCAAATCTGTTGGTATTGGGATACTATATCTATGTACCAGATTTCATGTTTGTAGGATAAAGCAGTGATCTTATATGAGTATTTCAATATTTGTAGTGGGCGTTGTGGAGCCGTTTGACCATGTCGATTCCTGAATTACATATTAAATATTAGGTCTTCAGATTAATGAGGATTTGTGTGGATTTGATGATTTTACATGGATCCCTTCTCCTCCAAAACCCATTTCGTTCCACATGGCGATTTTGTTCAAAATGGCCGCCATGCCACGCCCACACCGTGTCACGCAGCCACGAGATTTTAATAACTTTTTATCCTGGAGGGGTCTACATGCCACACAGCGAATTTGGTGAAGATCGGACAAAAATCCTCGGAGGAGTTCGTTAAATTCCAATGCCTGTGCACCACGTGTTCAAGGGGGCGCGGTTAAGCTTTTTTGTTCAAAATGGCCGCCATGCCACGCCCACACCGTGTGACGCAGCCACAAGATTTTAATAACTTTTCATCCTGGAGGGGTCTAGATGCCACACAGCGAATTTGGTGAAGATTGAACAAAAATCCTGGGAGGAATTCGTTAAATTCCAATGCCTGCGCACCACATGCTGTAGGGGGCGCTGTTGAGCTTTTTTTGAAATTTCAACAGCAGGAATTTTTTTGTCTTGGGCTACTGTACATGTGTACCAAATTTCATGAGTTTACGTGAAACTAGCCGTATTAACTCCACTAAAGCCCAATTTTGTAGGTGGCGCTATTGAGTCATTTTGCCATTCATATGTGTAATTCCCCCCAAATATCAAATTTTTCACCAGTCCTGATGTGTGTGCCAAATTTGGTGAGTTTTTGAGCATGTTTAGGGGGTCAAATTGAGGTTCAAAGTGGTGTAAGAAAAATCAAAGCTGCAAGCAGCGTCGAACGGGTCCTCGCTCCCCCCGCAGCGCTGCTCTAGAGACGATTGGAATGTCTAAAGCACGCAATTGTGTTCGTGTCATCCTGCTCTGCACATTTACCAGATTTTAAGTCTGTAGGACAAACCAGTTATTTTATATGAATTTTTGAAATTTGTAGGGGGAGCTGTGGAGCTTATTGGCTGCCCCCAAGTGTTGAGGGATAGCCTGTCATCAAGCACATCAAGTTTCATTCACATCTGATCATGTACAGTCAAGTTATGAGCAATTCACACTTCATGGCCACAGGCCAAAAATGGCCGCCACGCCACGCCCACACCATGTGACGGAGGCACAAGATTTTAATAACTTTTGATCCTGAAGGGGTCCAGATGCCACACAGCCAATTTCATCAAGATGGGATAAAAATCCTGGGAGGAGTTCGTTAAATTCCAATGTCTCCACACGACCTTGTTTAGGGGGCGCCGCAGAGCCGATTGGAATTTTGACTGTGCAGATTTGTTGGTCTTGTGATACTATATGCATGTATCAATTTGCATGTTTGTAGGATAAAGCAATGATTTTATATGAGTATTTCAATATTTGTAGGGGGCGCTGTGGAGCTGTTTCACAATGTCCATTCCTGAATTGTATGATAAATATTAGGTCTTGAGATTAATGAGGATTTGTGTGGATTTGGTGATTTTACGTGGATCCCTTCACCTCCAAAATCCATTTTGTTCCACATGGCAAATTTGCTCAAAATGGCCGCCATGCCACGCCCACACCGTGTGACGTAGCCATGAGATTTTAATAACTTTTCACCCTGCATGGGTCTAGATGCCACACAGCGAATTTGGTGAAGATCGGATAAAAATCCTGGGAGGAGTTCGTTAAATTCCAATGGCTGCGCACCGGATTGTTTTTGTCTCGGGCTACTGTACCTGTGTACCAAATTTCATAGCTGTACGTGAAACTAGCCGTATTAACTCCACTAAAACCCAATTTTCAAGATGGCGCTGTTGAGTCATTTTGCCATTCATATGTCTAATTCCCCCAAAATATCAAATTTTTCGCCAGTCCTGATATGTGTGAAAAATCTGGTGAGTTTTTGAGCATGTTTAGGCGGTCAAATTGGGGTTCAAATTGACGTAAGAAAAATAAAGAAACAAACAAACCGCTAAACAAACAGAGCAGGAACAATAGGGCCTTTGCACTTCGTGCAAAGGCAGCGTTCAGTGTTTCACACTGGTCGCTGCCCTTTGCCCTTTCGTGCTCGGGCCCTAATAAAGAAACAAACCGCCAAACAAACAGAGCAGGAACAATAGGGCCTTTGCCCTGCAAGGCAAAGGCAGCGTTCAGTGTTTCACACTGATCGCTGCCCTTTGCCTTTTCGGGCTCGGGCCCTAACAAAGAAACCAAGAAACAAACAGAGCAGGAACAATAGGGCCTTTGCCCTGCAAGGCAAAGGCAGCGTTCAGTGTTTCACACTGATCGCTGCCCTTTGCCTTTTCGGGCTCGGGCCCTAATTAAAGCTGCAAGCAGCGTCAGACGGGCCCTCGCTCCCTCCCCATTGCTACTTTACAGACAATCGGAATATCTATAGCACGCAATTGTATTTGTCTCATCCTGCTCTGCAAATATTCCAAATTTCACGTCTGTAAGAGAAATCACTGATTTAATATGAATTTTTGAAATTTGTAGGGGGCGCTGTGGAGCTGTTTTGAATTTGGAGTGTGCAGATCTGTTGGTGTTGGCATATTGCACGTGTGTACCAAATTTCATGTTTGTAGGATAAAGCAGTGATTTTATATGAGTATTTGAATATATCTAGGGGGCGCTGTGGAGCCGTTTGACCACGCCCATTTCTGAATTGTATATTAAATATTAGGTCTTGAGATTAATGATGATTTGTGTGGATTTGGTGATTTTACGTGGATCCTTTCACCTCCAACATCCATTTCGTTTCATATGGCGAATTTGTTCAAAATAGCCGCCATGCCACGGCCACACCGTGTGACGTAGCCACGAGATTTTAATAACTTTTCATCCTGGATGGGTCTAGATGCCACACGGCGAATTTGGTAAAGATAGGATAAATATCCTAGGAGGAGTTCGTTAAATTGCAATGTGTCCACACGACCTTATCTAGGGGGCGCCTTAGAGCCGATTGGAATTTCAACTGTGCAAATCTGTTGGTCTTGCAATACTATATGTATGTACCAAATTTCATGTTGGTAGGATAAAACAGTGATTTTATATTAGTATTCAAATATTTGTAGGGGGCGCTGTGGAGCCGTTTAACCACGTCCATTTCTGAATTGTATATTAAATATTAGGTCTTGAGATTAACGAGGATTTGTGTGGATTTGATGATTTTACATGTATCACTTCACCTCCAAAACCCATTTCGTTCCACATGGCGATTTTGTTCAAAATGGCCGCCATTCCACGCCCACACCGTGTCACGCAGCCACAAGATTTTAATAACTTTTTATCCTGGAGGGGTCTAGATGCCACACAGCGAATTTGGTGAAGATCGTACAAAAATCCTCGGAGGAGTTTGTTAATTTCCAATGCCTGCGCACGTGTTCCATTGTACAATCTTAAGCTTTTTGTTCAAAATGGCCGCCATGCCACGCCCACACCGTGTGATGCAGCCAAAAGATTTTAATAACTTTTCATCCTGGATGGGTCTAGATGCCACACAGCGAATTTGATGAAGATCGGATAAAAATCCTGGGAGGAGTTCGTTAAATTCCAATGCCTGCGCACCACATGCTGTAGGGGGCGCTGTTGAGCATTTTTTAAAATTTCAACAGCAGGAATGTTTTTGTCTCAGGCTACTGTACCTGTGTACCAAATTTCATGAGTTTACGTCAAACTAGCCGTATTAACTCCACTAAAGGGCAATTTTCAAGGTGGCGCTATTGAGTCATTTTGCCATTCATATGTGTAATTCGCTCAAAATATTAAATTTTTCACCAGTCCTGATGTGTGTGCCAAATTTGGGGAGTTTTTGAGCATGTTTAGGTGGTCAAATTGGGGTTCAAAGTGGCGTAAGAAAAAGAAACCGCCAAACCGCCAAACACTAGAGGAACAATAGGGTCCTACGCACTGTAGTGCTTCGGGCCCTAATAAGTAATAGCAGATCACAGCCATGCCACACCTGCCGCCAGGTTCAGCGCACAGCTCCTGGAGAGTGTCGGACTGAAGAGAACAACAGGCAGTTTTCAAAGTTTTTAAACTTCCAGAGTCAGAGTCATGGTGCAAGGAAGCCAAAACACCATGTCCACGCATGTGGACGCAGGGTCTCAGGAGGCTACCATATTTTTTTTCATGAATTAAAGAAAAGACAAAGAAGATATAATCATTTGTACCTATTCCAGCCATAGGCAGTCTTATTGACCGCACATGAAATGAAGTGGGAGCTGCCCCCCTCAGCCCCATGAAATAGGACAACGAGCAAATGATTGAGTTTTGGGAGTGATCCAGATCAGTGTCTGGATCTGGGAATTTTTTAAAAGATGTTTAACATTGGGAGTGTTAGAAAGCCCTGCAGTGCCACCTTGTGGTAGGACAGAGCATATATATGCACATATATAGCACAAAGATGTTGGGTGTTTTTTAAGTATACTTTGTCATTGGGAGATTGTGTTGGGGTGGACTGAAGCTGCTTGGCGGAGGTCTGTGTTCTCTGACTGCTTTTCTAGCTACAATCTGTGATGATATGAATATTGACGAATGCATAATTAAACTTGTTGAAATACATATTTGATGTTATATCGGTTTTTTACAGTTTTTCTCCATTGGTTTGGCTCATTTCTCGAAACTGAAATTACATTCTCAAAACAACATGGACAAACCTCCAAACTACTTTGCAATTGTTCACAACAGACTGGCATTTCTCCTTCATTTCATCAAATTGCAAACATCTTAGTACTTGTCCCGATGTCTCAGTACATCTTTGCAAATGATTTAGTACAGGTAGCCTTCATTTAGCACAATTTCCAAGTTAATAGATCTTGTTGATCTGAACTGATTGTTGACTTCTCAGTCTAATGGTCGTTCACTCCAAAACATGTCAGCATCATTTCATTGTATAAGTCATCACATGCACAATAGTCTGTTCAATTGTCAGAATTAGTCAAGAACATACTGTGGCCAGGAGAGGGACGGTGAGGACAGCTTTATTTACAGCACTGTAGGCACCATATAATGTTCCTTGTGTTTTGTTTATGTGTTTATATTACAGTATGTTATGCTGTATAGATTTTCTTTTTACTCTGATGTATGAAAGTTACTTTATGTGTGTCAGTACAGTTTTCTCGATTGTTTACACACATTTTCTGAAAGCATTCCTCATACTTTCAGAACTCTGCACACAAATCAGAAAACACACACACACAATGAGCAAAAGCCCTCAATTCTCCTTCAATTGAAACTTTACATTCAAAACGATGTCATTTCTTCTCAAAATGCTATTTTGTTTTCAAATGACACAAACCATTATATGAATAGACATTCATAAGAGTGCTCACACAATGCCAAAGGGACGATGAATTTTGGAGGCACTGACTATTTATATGAGAATAGAATTTAGTTTTGACCAGTCGTGTGAACTGTTTTGGGAGAGATATGAGCTTTTGCAGGTGAACCATGGTGTTGTGCTGAACCATCCAGGTTATTTTGGCAAAAGCACCAAGAGTGTTGAGAACGTCTGATCTGTTTCAAGAAATGAGCCAAAGCAATTGAGAATAGTCAGTGCATTTTTGGTGGCACTGACTATTTATATGAGAAAGAAATTTAGTTTTGAAACATGAGTGAAAGGTTTTGGGAGAGACATGAGCTTTTGCACGTGAGCTTTATATATATATTGCTTATATTGCAAAGTTTGAAGCAATGGTACCTGCCAATATACTGCCTTTAAGTTCCTGTTACCACTCGGTGACGCTATGACTATGACTAAATTTTAAAATGTGGATGTGTTCAGAAGTGGACTCTTGTCCAGAATATGAAATTTGGGCCAGATCGGATCATGTGCAGCTGAGATATAAACACTTTAGTTGTCATGGCAAGACATCAAAGTTGACGACCAGTCACAGTTTTCTCCATGAATCATCATCAATGTCTTGAGGCTTATGTCACCACATTTCAGGTGGATACGGTCAACCAACTAATAATTGGACATTAAAATGTAAAACATGTCATTTCCTGTTGCCAGGAGGTGGCGCTATGACTGTGGGTGGATATTGTCATATGGATGTGATCATGGCAGGACTCTGATCAAATGTGTAAAGTTTGAGGCAGATCGGAGCCTGTAAAGTGTATTTAGACAGCATTTGAAATTTTATGGCGAAACATCAAAGTTCAGGAGGCCGCCACGCCCACGTCCTCAGACTTTTGCGGAGCGTTTTGATAACTTTTAATCATGAAGGCCTGTTGTATATGGTGGCCAAATTTCAGCTGTCTTGGAGTTACCCTGTGTGTGGTTATAGCTCTTGAATATGGCCAAAAATCAGAAATATAAAGCAAAATGGCGGACTTCCTGTACACTTTTGCTGATGGATTGATTAGGCAATTTTGTTTGTCTTGTCTTGGTGCACATGTGTACCAAAATTGGTAGCTGTACGTGAAACTAGCTGTATTACAGTTTTTCTCCATAGGTTTGGCTCATTTCTCGAAACTGAAATTACATTCTCAAAACTCTAAGATCATTTAGCAGAACAGTCTTACAGTTCAGCACAACACCATAGCTCACGTGCAAAAGCTCATATCTCCCCCAAAACCTTTCACTCATGCTTCAAAACTAAGTTTCTTTCTCATATAAATAGTCAGTGCCACCAAAATTGCAAGGATCCTTCTCAATTGCTTGGCTCATTTCTTGAAACAGACCGGACGTTCTCAACACTCTTGGTGCTTTTGCCAAAATAACCTGGATGGTTCAGCACAACACCATGGTTCACCTGCAAAAGCTCATATCTCTCCCAAAACAGTTCACACGACTGGTCAAAACTACATTCTGTTCTCATATGAATAGTCAGTGCCTCCAAAATGCATCGTCCCTTTGGCATTGTGTGAGCACTGCAAGTAAAAATGTTTAGATGTTTTGTCACTATGACAGATGACCATTGAAATATCCCTCATGTCCACCTCTCAGTCTGAGCCCAGTCCTTCATTCACAATGGTTACTGTGCTAGTTTTGTCTGTCCAGCTAACAGAATACAATTGTGTACAAAACTTAGTCCTACTGAGGATTTTTTTTTCATTAATTTTTTTCATTTTTTTTATTCTAAAATATTTTACAACACACTTATGTATGCACTGTCTGTAGTGAGTGTAACACTGAACAAAAAAGGCCTAAGTCATTCTGATGAATGGAGAAGAAGTGTTTTCCATTCATTATAGTGTTTTACTTTGAGCACATCAGTGTTCAACTGGTTCTTATAAATGTCTATTCATGTGATGAATTGTGTCATTTGAAAACAAAATACCATTTTGAGAAGAAATAACATTGTTTTAAAGATTATTTTTTGGCCTTTTGTGCCTTTATTAGATAGGACAGTGGATAGAGTCGGAAACAGGAGAGAGCCAGGAAGGACATGCTGTAAACCCCTGAGGTCAGAATTGAACTCAGGACAGCCACTGCACCTCTGCACTTGCATCACACGACATAACCATTTCATTTTGCAGGAGAATTGAGGGGTTTGGTTCATTGTGTGTGTGTTTTCTGATTTGTGTGTAGAACTCTGAGAGTATGACACATGATTTCAGAAAATGTGTGTAAACAATCGAGAAAAACTGTACTCACACACATAAAGTAACTTTCATACATCAGAGTAAAAAGAAAATCTATACAGCATAACATACTGTAATATAAACACATAAACAAAAAACAAGGAACATTATATGGTTCCTACAGTGCTGTAAATAAAGCTGTCCTCACCCTCCCTCTCCTGGCCACCGTATGTTCTTGACTAATTTTGACAATTGAACAGACTATTGTGCATGTGATGACTTATACAATGAAATAATGCTGACATGTTTTGGAGTGAACGACCATTAGACTGAGAAGTCAACAATCGGTTTAGTTCAACAAGATCTATTCATTTGGATCTAGTGCTAAATGAAGGCTACCTGTACTAAATCATTTGCAATGATGCACTGAGATATTGAGACATGTACTGAGACATTTGCAATTTGATGAAATGAAGGAGAAATGCCAGTCTGTTGTGAACAATTGCCAAGTAGTTTGGAGGTTTGTCCATGTTGTTTTGAGAATGTAATTTCAGTTTCGAGAAATGAGCCAAACCTATGGAGAAAAACTGTAACTCCCATAGAACCCAATTTTCAAGGTGGTGCTATAGAGCCATCTTGCCACACACATGTGAAACTCCCATGAAATACCAATTTTTCGCCAGTCCTGATGTCTTTGCAAATTTTCATGAGTTTTTGAGCTTGTCAAGGCCCTCAAAAATGCAATTTAAAAAGCTGAAGAAAAAGAAAAATTAAAGCTGCAAGCAGCGTCGGACGGGCCCTCACTCCCCCCCCCCCACGGCCGTTTGGGATATGATCGGAATGTTGATAGCACACAATAGTATTTGTCTCATCCTGCTCTACACATGTACCAAATTTCATGTCTGTAGGACAAACCAGTGATTTTATAGGAATTTTTGAAATTTGCAGGGGGCGCTGTGGAGCTTTTTGAAATTTGGAGTGTGCAGATCTGTTGGTCTTGGGATACTGTACATGTGTACCAAATTTCATGTTTGTAGGATAAAGCAGTGATTTTATATGAGTATTTGAATATTTGTAGTGGGCGCTGTGGAGCCGTTTGACCACGCCCATTCCTGAATTGTATATCAATTGTTAGTTCTTGAGATTAATGAGGATTTGTGTGGATTTGGTGATATTACATGGATGCCTTCACCTCCAAAACCTGTTTCATTCCATATGGCGATTTTGTTCAAAATGGCCGCCATGCCATGCCCACACCGTGTGAAGTAGCCACGAGATTTTAATAGCTTTTCATCCTGGAGGGGTCTAGATGCCACACAGCCAATTTGGTGAAGATGGAACAAAAATACTGGGAGAAGTTTGTTAAATTCCAATGCCAGCGCACCAAGTGTTCTAGGGGGGCGCCATGGAGCTTTTTTGTTCAAAATGGCCGCCATGCCACGCCCACAGCATGTGACGCAGCCACAAGATTTTAATAACTTTTCATCCTGGAGGGGTCAAGATGCCACACAGCCAATTTGGTGAAAATCGGATAAAAATCCTGGGAGGAGTTCGTTAAATTATAATGCCTACGTGCCACGTTTTCTAGCGGGCGCCATGGAGCTTTTTTATTCAAAATGGCTGACATGCCACGCCCACACTGTGTGACGTATCCACAAGATTTTGATAACTTTTCATTGTGGATGGGTCTCGTTGCCACACAGCAAATTTGGTGAAGATGGGACAAAAATCCTGGGAGGAGTTCGTTAAATTCCAATGCCTGTGCACAGCGTTTTCTAGGGGGTGCCATTGAGATTTTTTGTTCAAAATGGCCGCCATGCCACGCCCACACCATGTGACGTATCCACGAGACTTTAATAACTTTTCATCCTGGAGGGGTCTAGATGCCACACAGCGAATTTGGTGAAGATCGGACAAAAATCCTGGGAGGAGTTTGTTAAATTCCAATCGCTGCGCACAACGTGTTCCATTGTACAATGTTAAGCTTTTTTGTTCAAAATGGCCGCCATGCCACGCCCACACCGTGTGACGCAGCCACAAGATTTTAATAACTTTTCATCCTGGAGGGGTCTAGATGCCACACAACGAATTTGGTGAAGATCAGGCAAAAATCCTGGGAGGAGTTCGTTAAATTCCAATGCCTGCGCACCACGTGTTCAAGGGGGCGCGGTTGAGCTTTTTTGTTCAAAAGCCGCCATGCCACGCCCACACCGTGTGACGCAGCCACAAGATTTTAATAACTTTTCATCCTGGAGGGGTGTAAATGCCACACAGCGAATTTGGTGAAAATCGGATAAAAATCCTGGGAGGAGTTTGTTAAATTCCAATGCCTGCGCACTACGTGTTCTAGTTGGCGCTGGTTAGCTTTTTTGTTCAAAATGGCCTCCATGCCACGCCCTCATCGTGTGACGCAGCCACAAGATTTTAATAACTTTTCATCCTGGAGGGGTCTAGATGCCACACAGCGAATTTGGTGAAGATCGGATAAAAATCCTGGGAGGAGTTTGTTAAATTCCAATCGCTGCGCACCACATGCTGTAGGGGGCGCTGTTGAGTTTTTTTTTTTGAAATTTCAACAGCAGGAATTTTTTTGTCTTGGGCTACTGTACATGTGTACCAAATTTCATGAGTTTACGTCAAACTAGCCGTATTAACTCCACTAAAGCCCAATTTTCAAGGTGGCGCTATTGAGTCATTTTGCCATTCATATGTGTAATTCCCCCAAAATATCAAATTTTTCACCAGTCCTCATGTGTGTGCCAAATTTGGGGAGTTTTTGAGCATGTTTAGGGGGTCAAATTGAGGTTCAAAGTGGCGTAAGAAAAAGAAACCGCCATCCCAACCGCCAAACCCCCAAACCGCCAAACACTACAGGAACAGTAGGGTCCCACGCACTGTAGTGCTCGGGCCCTAATAATAAAAACGAGTACAGTTCCAATAGGGTCCTACACACCGTTGGTGCTCGGGCCCTAATAAAAACGAGTACATTTCTAATAGGGTCCTACGCACCGTTGGTGCTCGGGCCCTAATAATAAAAACGAGTACAGTTCCAATAGGGTCCTACGCACCGCTGGTGCTCGGGCCCTAAATATAACTGGGTATCATCTGCATAACAATGGAAATTTATACAGTGCTTCCTAATAATGTTTCCTAGGGGAAGCATGTACAGAGTAAATAATATTGGTCCTAATACAGAACCCTGTGGAACTCCATAACTGACTCTAGTGCGGGTGGAAGAATCGCCATTAACATGAACAAACTGGAATCTGTCTGATAAATATGATTTAAACCACTTTAGAGCAGTTTCTTTAATCCCAATAAGATGTTCCAGTCTCTGTAATAAGATGCTGTGATCAACTGTATCAAAAGCAGCGCTAAGATCCAAAAGAACAAGTATAGAAACTAATCCACTGTCTGAGGCTATTAGAAGATCATTGGTGACCTTTACCAGTGCTGTCTCTGTACTGTGATGGATTCTAAATCCTGACTGAAATTCTTCAGACAAACCATTTATATGCAGATAATCACATAATTGGCTTGCAACAACTTTTTCTAGAACTTTAGAGATAAATGGGAGATTGGATATGGGCCTATAATTGGCTAAAACACCTGGATCTAGAGT
This sequence comes from Dascyllus trimaculatus, assembly GCA_024666655.1. Classification (NCBI taxonomy): domain Eukaryota; kingdom Metazoa; phylum Chordata; class Actinopteri; family Pomacentridae; genus Dascyllus; species Dascyllus trimaculatus. Next base: position 524,103 of record CM045453.1, on the reverse strand, counting down.
AGGCTTTTTTAGAAGTGGCTTTATTACAGCAACTTTAAAAGCCTGTGGTACATACAGCATTGTTAATTAGAGGAAATATATCCTTGAATAATCTTGTGGGGATGGGATCTAGCGAACATGTTGCTGGTTTAGAGGAGTTTACTACTGATATGAGCTCTGACAGATTTACAGCAGAGAAGCAGTCCAAGCATAAATCTGGTCCTATGGATGCTTCCAGAGCTGCTGCTCCTAAAGACATGTTCAGGATTTTCTGCCTAATATTCAAAACTTTATTAGTGAAGAAGGTCATGAAATCTTCACCACTGAGATCTAAAGGAACACAAAGCTCCACAGAGCTGACACTCTTTGTCAGCCTGGCTACAGTGCTGAACAAAAACCTGGGGTTGTTTTTGTTTTTCTCAATTAAAGATGAATAATAGGGAGTCACGTGGGACCGCCGAAGGTGATGGCCGCACACTAGACCTGCTCCTGAAACCCATGCCTAAATTCTTATTTTTTAGAAACATACACTTCATGTAAAGACAGTATTTGGATGATTTTTGTTGAGGGTGAGATTTCCTCAAAGTGAAGGAAGTTTGCGAAGATGTCAGGTACGAATAAAGCAAGCTTTTTCAAAGGAGCAACGACAACGAGGCTAACTACGAAGAAGCTAGCTAGTGTGGCATGAGGGAACTTACTGCAGGTAAATTTGTAGCTATAATTGCCTACAATGCCACCTAGGTTAGGCCTAGGACCCTGCGCAAGGCAGACACAGGTTCGATCACTGTAAGTATGGGGCAGAGACAGTACCTTCAGTTACCATGTATATTTTATTTAGTACATTTCTTATTATATAAAAGACTACTTTCTGTGTTTTCATTTTTAAAATACGAGTATAACAAATAACACAGGATAAAAAAGGAAAAAATAAAATACAGCAAGCCAAAATAACACAACATGCAATTATAATAAACCCAAATGCAAAATAACCACCAGCTATGTACAGTTAAAATTTACACATATACATTAGACACAGTTTTATTGTAATGACCTTTAGAGGAACCCAGAGTTCTGTTTCTGTTATTTATTTATTTATTCCGGAGCACTCACGAAATGAATGGAGTTTACCGGAAGTACGAAACGGGCCAATCCCAAGCCACGACGATCAGACAGACGATCCAGAACAGCGGATGTGGGAGGAGCTATGCCAGCCGTAGCCAGCGCTTTGATGTGGTCCCCGGGAGACGCGGGAGGTGCAGCGTGGTCCCGCTGTGGTGAAAACACGCCACGGTTAGGACCAATAACATTCAGAGTGTCTAGTAAGCAACAGGCAGAAGCCACACTTACCAAGGAAAGAAGCACCGGTCTCCAGACCCCGAATGGAGGGTGCGCCGATCCTCCGAATTTACGCATGCGCGACCGCGCATTAAAAAGCACCACACTACATAGAAGGAAAATATATCAGACTGGCAGTGTACAGCCCAATGGATCGAGGAGGGAGGCATGCAACTTACCTGCATGTTAAAAGCCACCGGCTCACACAAACAACGGTCTTCACAAGCCTCGGAGATGCTGAAGCGGAAAAACGCACATATAAGTGCCAAGCACGGACCGGTCAGAGACACGGAAAGAAACAATCGCCATGTGAACTCACCCGAAAAGAGGAGCTTGCAGTTTCTGCAGCTGTGGATTAACCCAGCAGACCAAACGTCCACACACACACGGCCAGACGCCACGGAGGGTAGAGAGGATCCACACATAAGACAAAAGACGATCGGGGTATAAATCCCCTCGGTCCCGCCCCGCAATCAGCACAAAGAGACACAGGTGGAGGTGCGCGCCGAGACACAGGTAGGGGAGGAGCACACACTCTCCACACTGCCACACTAGCAACACACCGAGCCCTGAAGTTGAGGCTACATCAGCTGGGATGACTGAAGACGACATTTCCACAAAGTCTGAAAGTGCTATTATATTTGAAGAGATGAAAATAATGCATGCTACGCTTCAACGAGTGGCTTTGGATGTGACTACAATCAAGGAGACAACAAAAGATCTCAAAGACTCGGGGGAGAGAGTGCAAATACAGCTGGAAGAGGCGGAACAGCACATATCGGACCTAGAGGATGCTCACGCTCGTGCTGGGCCAAAGCTGGATGAATGTGACAAGAAACTACAGACATTATGGTCATGAGTGGAGGAGTTGGAGAATCGTAGTTGCAGAAACAACGTCCGTATTGTTGGTTTGAAAGAAAAGTTGGAACAACCAGGAAAAATGGCCAACTACGTTGCGACGATATTAGCGGACGCGCTCAGTCTCTCGGGGAGTGAATTTGATATTGAACGAGCCCATAGGATCCCAATTCCTATCCCAGACACTTCTAAACCGCCCAGGGCTGTTCTTGTCTGCTTTCTACGCTCGTTTGCTAGAGAGAAAGTAATACAGCTGGCCAGAGAGAAGAGGGGCTTTGACTGGGAAGGCAATAAGTTGTCTTTTTTCGAGGATGTCACAAAAGAGTTGGCGGAAAAGAGGAAGGCATTTGGCCCGGCGAAGAAACGTCTCCGTGAGTTACAGGTGAAACACAGGATGATCTACCCGGCTACACTGGTTTTTACATGGGACAACCAGAGGAAAGCGTTTGCCGATGCGAAGGAGGCGGACAGATTTCTTCAACAAAGGTCTTAAACATGAAGGAAAAGAGAAGTGTATGGGAATCTATAAATCTTATTTGAGGTAACATGGGCGGAGGGCTGGGTCTGGGTGTGCTGCTATCGGTCGATAAGAGACTGTCTCACGGACCAAGTAAAGTTTAGGTAGCCCACACTACGTGTGTGTTTGGGCTGAAGAGGGAGGGGGGTAACACGGGGAGCTTTTCAGCGGTGTTCTGCGCTGTTAAGCACGGGGGGGTGTTCGTTTTGTTCATGTTCGGATTGTTCTCTAAAACAGTAGTCTTATTTGGGCCAACCTATTTTAGTTTTTTATATTGCCTGTACATTATATTTGAAGCGCACAGTATTTTTTTTTGTTGTATAAAATGACTAGATACATAAATATTACATCGTGGAACATAAAGGAATGTGGGGACCCAATTAAAAGGAGGAAGGTACTAGCATATTTAAAGTCAAAAAACACCAATATAGTATTTATCCAAGAATCACATGTTGCAGGGGAAGAAGAGGCAAAGAAATTTAAAAGAGATTGGGTAGGAACAGTAATACATAGCTCATATTCAAGCAAGCGAAATGGGGTCATAATTCTTGTACACAGAAATTTAAGCTTTATATTGACAAGGAAATACAATGACAAAGAAGGCCGTGTTATACGTGTTGAAGCCCTCATTAATGGTATAAGAATAATTTTATGCAACATTTATGCACCTAATATAGAAAACCCAGGATTTTTTCATGAGACGGGCCCTCGCTCATACTCCTCTCCACACGACCTTGTCTAGGGGGCGCCGTAGAGCCAATTAGAATTTCGACTGTGCAAATCTGTTGGACTTGGGAAACTATATGTATGTACCAAATTTCATGTTTGTAGGATAAAGCAATGATTTTATATGAGTATTTGAATATTTGTAGGGGGCGCTGTGGAGCCGTTTGACCACGCCCATTTCTGAATTGTTTATGAAATATTAGGTCTTGAGATTAATGAGGTTTTGTGTGGATTTGGTGATTTTATATGGATCCCTTCACCTCCAAAACCCATTTCGTTCCACATGGCGATTTTGTTCAAAATGGCCGCCATGCCACGCCCACACCGTGTGACGTAGCCACTAGATTTTAATAACTTTTCATCCTGGAGGCATCTAGATGTCACACAGCGAATTTGGTGAAGATCGGACAAAAATCCTGGGAGGAGTTGGATTTGGGCCCGTCCGACGCTGCTTGCAGCTTTAATTAGGGCCCGAGCCCGAAAAGGCAAGGGCAGCGATCAGTGTGAAACACTGAACGCTGCCTTTGCCTTGCAGGGCAAAGGCCCTGTTGTTCCTGCTCTGTTTGTTTCTTGGTTTCTTTGTTTCTTTTTCTTACGCCACTTTGAACCCCAATTTGACCCCCTAAACATGCTCAAAAACTCACCAAATTTTGCACACACATCAGGACTGGCGAATTTGATATTTTGGGGGAATTACACATATGAATGACAAAATGACTCAATAGCGCCACCTTAAAAATTGGGCTTTAGTGGAGTTAATACGGCTAGTTTCACATACAGCTATGAAATTTGGTACACAGGTACAGTAGCCTGAGACAAAAACATTCCTGCTTTTGAAATTTTGAAAAAGCTCCACGGCGCCCCCTAGAAAACGTGGTGCGCAGTGATTGGAATTTAACGAACTCCTCCTAGGATTTTTATCCGGTCTTCACCAAATTCGCTGTGTGGCATCTAGACCTCTCCAGGATGAAAAGTTATTAAAATCTTGTGGCTGCGTCACACGGTGTGGGCGTGGCATGGCAGCCATTTTCACCAATTTTGCCACATGAGGTGAAGGGATCCACCTAATATCACCAAATCCACACAAATCCTCATCAATCTCAAACGCTAAGGTTTAATATACAATTCATGAATGGACATGGTCAAACGGCTCCACAGCGCCCCCTGCAAATATTCAAATACTCATAAAAAATCACTGCTGTATCCTACAAACATGAAATTTGGTACATACATATAGAATCCCGAGTCCAACAAATTTGCACAGTCGAAATTCTAATCGGCTCTACGGCGCCCCCTAGACAAGGTAGTGTGGAGAGGAGTATGATGAGGAGCGAGGGCCCGTCCGACGCTGCTTGCAGCTTTAATTATTATTATCATTAGGGCCCGAGCACGAAAAGGCAAGGGCCAGCGATCAGTGTGAAACACTGAACGCTGCCTTTGCCTTACAGTGCAAAGGCCCTATTGTTCCTGCTCTGTTTGTTTCTTGGTTTCTTGGTTGGATTAGGATTTATATCCGATCTTCATCAAATTCGCTGTGTGGCATGTACACCCCTCCAGGATGAAAAGTTATTAAAATCTCGTTACTGAGTCACACGGTGTGGGCGTGGCATGGTGGCCATTTTGAACAAAATCGCCATATGAAACGAAATGGGTTTTGGAGGTGAAGGGATCCACGTAAAATCACCAAATCCACACAAATCCTCATTAATCTCAAAACCTAACGTTTAATATACAATTCAGGAATGGGCGTGTTCAAACGGCTCCACAGCGCCCCCTACAAATATTCCAATACTCATAAAAAACCACTGCTTTGACCTACAAACATGAAATTTGGTACACATGTATAGTCTATCCAGACAAACAGATCTGTACACTTGAAATTTCAATTGGCTTCACAGCACCCCCTAGACAATGTGGTGCAGACACATTGGAATTTAACGAACTCCTCCCAGGATTTTTATCCCATCTCCACCAAATTGGCTGTGTGGCATCTAGACCCCTTCAGGATGAAAAGTTATTAAAATCTTGTGCCTCCGTCACACAGTGTGGGCGTGACAGGGCGGCCATTATGAGCGTGTGGACATGAAGTGTGAAATGCTCATAACTTGACTGCGCATGGCCGAATATGAATGAAACTTGATATGCTTGATGACAGCCTATCCCTCAACACTGTGGCGCACTCAAACAGCTCCACAGCGCCCCCTACAAAATTTTAAAATTTCATATAAAATCACTGGTTTGTCGTACAGACATGATATTTGGTACATGTGCAGAGCAGGATGAGACGAACACGAGTGTATGCTTTAGACATTCACATCGTTTCCACAGCGGCGTTGCGGGGGGGGGGCGAGGGCCCGTCCGACGCTGCTTGCAGCTTTAATTAGGGCCCGAGTCCGAAAAGGCAAAGAGCAGCGATCAGTGTGAAACACTGAACGCTGCCTTTGCCTTGCAGGGCAAAGGCCCTATTGCTCCTGCTCTGTTTCTTTCTTTATTAGGGCCCGAGCCCGAAAAGGCAAAGGGCAGCGATCAGTGTGAAACACTGAACGCTGCCTTTGCCTTGCAGGGCAAAGGCCCTATTGTTCCTGCTCAGTTTCTTTCTTTCTTTATTTTTCTTACGCCAAATTGAACCTCAATTTGACCCCCTAAACATGCTCAAAAACTCACCAAATTTTGCACACACATCAGGACTGGCGAAAAATTTGATATTTTGGGGGAATTGCACATATGAATGGCAAAATGACTCAATAGCGTCACCTTAAAAGTTGGTCTTTAGTGGAGTTAATACGGCTAGTTTCACGTACAGCTATAAAATGTGGTACACAGGTACAGTAGCCCGAGACAAAAACATTCCTGCTTTTGAAATTTTGAAAAAGCTCCACGGCGCCCCCTAGAAAATGTGGTGCGCAGGCATTGGAATTTAACGAACTCCTCCTAGGATTTTTATCCGGTCTTCACCAAATTCGCTGTGTGGCATCTAAACCCATCCAGGATGAAAAGTTATTAGGGGGCCAAGCCCGAGGGGCGTGGGAGACGCGTATGCTAGCATACGCGTTTCCCAGGCCCGAAGGGCTGGGAACCCTATTGTAATCGTTCAGATTATTATTTACCCTTTTTATTTTTCCGTTGGTAAAAGTAGTGCTGCAGGCCATACCGTGCAAGGGAAGGTGGTGCAAATTGGAGGGTTGGTCCAGACCCCTGCCCTTACCGCAGATGCAAAAAATTGCACATGTTTGCCAGCAGGGGGTGCTATAACCAAAGTCAACATGTTTTGGGTTATAACTCCTACACTGTATGTCGTACATTCAAAAACCTAATATCCTCAGATTCCCTTAATAGCACTGAATCATCTGGGATAAGCCACGCCCATTTCCGCCTATATTTTTTTTTTTGCAAAATGGCAAAACTGGAAAACGTACTTTTTCAAACTCCTCCTTGGGTTTTTGTCCAATCATCGTGAAACTTGGCACGTACAGACTTCAGTTGGACCTGATCTAAAGTTATCAAAAGAATTTTATTCTGTCTAAATATGTGCAAATTATTAACGTATACATTTTTATAGCTCGCTATAAAAATGCTAACTGTTGTATATCTTGGTCAAAACAAATGCTAATAACACCAAATCTGAGATCTCATGTTGTCATGGTACTGTGGGGGTATGATCCAAATTTGGCTCATGTTAGCCACTAGGGGGCGCTGCAACTATGGGAAATTTATATCTTTGAAACGGCAAGAGCGATTTTTCCCAAATTTGGTAGGTATGATGCTGAGTCACTCCTGAGGCCATATCTTAATGTTACTCATGAATGGTCAAAGTGGGTGTGGCTTATTACAAGGCAAACAACAAACATTTATTTCAGCTCAAATATTATGCTGAGAAGTGTGAAATTTACAGGGTATATATAGAAGAGCACACAGACCACCCACACCAAAACATGTGCATCTACTCCACTAGGTGGCGCTATAACAGTTGCAAACGTACTTTGGCCTGTAACTTTCACATTTTAAATCATTTTTTGGTAAACTTTATATCTACGTGTTCCCTAAATAGTGTCGCATCTTCTGACATAGGCCACGCCTACTTCCAGTGCACATTTCTCTTTGTACGTCAGTACACATCAAAAACCTACTTTTTCGAACTCCTCCTACAGTTTACACTCAATCTGCACCAAACTTTGCACATACAATCTCCAGACGTGTTTGAGCAAAAGTTATCAAAAGAATTTTGCTACTTCAAAAACTGTGCGACTTGTGAATACACAATTTTTTTCTGCTAGCTAAAAAGCACATACTGTTGCATATTTTTGTCAACGTGAAAGCTATCCACATTGAACTCAACTCATTTGTGTCAGACGTCAACCAGAGGCTCTGTGCCAAATCTGGCGCAAATTGGCCAATATGGGGCGCTATAAACAGGAAAAATTCAAGCTACATGAAAGTTGATCCGATTGGCACCAAATTTGGTGAGCATGATGTAGGCTTGCTCCCGAGGCCAGCCGTAAAATTTAGTAATGTTTGGTCAAAGTGGGCGTGACTTGTTACAGCTGACACATTCAGCCTTTCACGCTTTCCGGTGCTCTTGCTGTTACCATTACAGCACTGCTGGTGATACTTTCGCCGGTATCGTGACGCTCGGCCCCTGCCCGTGGTCCTTCTGGCCGGACCTCCGTGGGCTCGGCGAGACCCGGGGATCGGGTCGCGCGAGGGGGCTTGGCCCCCTTTCATAACTGCTTGCAGTTCTAGTTAAAATCTTGTGGCTGCGTCACACGGTGTGGGCGTGGCATGGCGTCCATTTTCACCAATTTTGCCACATGGAATGAAATGAGTTCTGGAGATGAAGGGATCCACCTAATATCACCAAATCCACACAAATCCTCATCAATCTCAAACGCTAAGGTTTAATATACAATTCATGAATGGACATGGTCAAACGGCTCCACAGCGCCCCCTGCAAATATTGAAATACTCATAAAAAATCACTGCTGTATCCTACAAACATGAAATTTGGTACATACATATAGAATCCCGAGTCCAACAAATTTGCACAGTCGAAATTCAAATCGGCTCTATGGCGCCCCCTAGAAAAAGTCGTGTGGAGACATTGGAATTTAACGAACTCCTCCCAGGATTTGTATCCAATCTTCACCAAATTCGCTGTGTGGCATCTAGACCCATCCAAGAAGAAAAGTTATTAAAATCTCGTAGCTGCGTCACACGGCGTGGGCGTGGCATGGCGGTAATTTTGAGCAAACTTGCCATGTTGAACGAAATGACATTTGGAGGTGAAGGGATCCATGTAAAATCACCAAATCCACACAAGTCCTCATTAATCTCAAGAACCAACATTTAATATGCAATTCATGAATGGACGTGTTCAAACGGCTCCACAGCGCCCCCTACAAATATTCAAATACTCATAAAAAATCACTCTTTAATTCTACAAACATGAAATTTGGAATATACACATACGAACCCGAGACCAACAGATTTACACAGTCGAAATTCCAATGAGCTCTACGGCGCCCCGTAGACAAAGTCATTTGGACACATTGGAATTTAACGAACTCCTCCCAGGATTTTTATCCGATCTTCACCAAATTCGCTGTGTGGCATCTAGACCCTTCCAGGACGAAAAGTTATTAAAATCTCGTAGCTGCCTCACATGATGTGGGCGTGGCATGGCAGCCATTTTGAGCGTGCGACCATGAAGTGTGAAATGCTCATAACTTCATTGCACATGATCAGATGTGAATGAAACTTGATATGTTTTATGACAGGCTATCCATCAACACTTGGGCGCAGCCAAACAGCTCCACAGCGCCCCCTAGAAATTTCAAAAATTCATATAAAATCACCGCTTTATCCTACAGACATGAAATTTGGTACATGTGCAGAGCAGTAACACAACTGTGTACTTTAAAGATTCCTATCATCTCTAGAGCGGCAGTGCGGGGGGGGGGGGGGCGAGGGCCCGTCCGACGCTGCTTGCAGCTTTAATTTTTCTTACGCCAAATTGAACCTCAATTTGACCCCCTAAACATGCTCAAAAACTCACCAAATTTTGCACACACATCAGGACTGGCGAAAAATTTGATATTTTGGGGGAATTGCACATATGAATGGCAAAATGACTCAATAGCGCCACCTTAAAAGTTGGTCTTTAGTGGAGTTAATACGGCTAGTTTCACGTACAGCTATAAAATTTGGGACACAGGTACAGTAGCCCGAGACAAAAACATTCCTGCTTTTGAAATTTTGAAAAAGCTCCACGGCGCCCCCTAGAAAACGTGGTGCGCAGGCATTGGAATTTAACGAACTCCTCCTAGGATTTTTATCCGGTCTTCACCAAATTCGCTGTGTGGCATCTAAACCCATCCAGGATGAAAAGTTATTAAAATCTTGTGGCTGCGTCACACGGTGTGGGCGTGGCATGGCGTCCATTTTCACCAATTTTGCCACATGGAATGAAATGAGTTTTGGAGATGAAAGGATCCACCTAATATCACCAAATCCACACAAATCCTCATCAATCTCAAACGCTAAGGTTTAATATACAATTCATGAATGGACATGGTCAAACGGCTCCACAGCGCCCCCTGCAAATATTGAAATACTCATAAAAAATCACTGCTGTATCCTACAAACATGAAATTTGGTACATACATATAGAATCCCGAGTCCAACAAATTTGCACAGTCGAAATTCAAATCGGCTCTATAGCGCCCCCTAGAAAAAGTCGTGTGGAGACATTGGAATTTAACCAACTCCTCCCAGGATTTGTATCCAATCTTCACCAAATTCACTGTGTGGCATCTAGACCCATCCAAGAAGAAAATTTATTAAAATCTTGTGGCTGCGTCACACGGTGTGGGCGTGGCATGGCGGTAATTTTGAGCAAACTTGCCATGTTGAACGAAATGACATTTGGAGGTGAAGGGATCCATGTAAAATCACCAAATCCACACAAGTCCTCATTAATCTCAAGAACTAACATTTAATATGCAATTCATGAATGGACGTGTTCAAACGGCTCCACAGCGCCACCTACAAATATTCAAATACTCATAAAAAATCACTGTTTTATTCTACAAACATGAAATTTGGAATATGCACATATGAACCCGAGACCAACAGATTTACACAGTCGAAATTCCAATGAGCTCTACGGCGCCCCCTAGACAAAGTCATTTGGACACACCGGAATTTAACGAACTCCTCCCAGGATTTCTATCCGATCTTCACCAAATTCGCAGTGTGGCATCTAGACCCTTCCAGGATGAAAAGTTATTAAAATCTCGTAGCTGCCTCACATGGTGTGGGCGTGGCATGGCAGCCATTTTGAGCGTGCGACCATGAAGTGTGAAATGCTCATAACTTCATTGCACATGATCAGATGTGAATTAAACTTGATATGTTTTATGACAGGCTATCCATCAACACTTGGGCGCAGCCAAACAGCTCCACAGCACCCCCTAGAAATTTCAAAAATTCATATAAAATCACCGCTTTAACCTACAGACATGAAATTTGGTACATGTGCAGAGCAGTAACACAACTGTGTACTTTAAAGATTCCTATCATCTCCAGAGCAGCGGTGCGGGGGGGAGCGAGGGCCCGTTCGACGCTGCTTGCAGCTTTAATTATTATTTTACCGCCAAATGAATTGCTTTTTTGAGGGCCTAAACATGCACCGATTCGCGTCAAAATCTGCACACACATCAGGACCGGTGAAAAATTTGATATTTTATAGGGTCTGTGTATGTGTGTCCCAAAATGGCTCCATAGCGCCCCCTGCAAAATTTTAAAAAGTGGTATTAGACTTACTGGAAGGACATTTCATCTACAGCTACAAAATTTGACAGGCATATTCAGCACATCAGGAAAGACAAAAAAGTCAATCATAGCCATGCTGTAAACCCAACAGGAAGTGACATATCTTGCATTAACTGTGAAAAATCTGTGATGAATTCCTCCTAGCGGGTAAGTCTTAGAGACCTGAAATTTGGTCCGTACATACAACAGACCTTTCTGATGAAAAGTTATCAAAGTCTTCTATGTCGGTCAAAGGGTGTGGCCATGGCAGCCCCCCCGAATTACTGATCCTTCGCCATGCAACAGGAAGTGCAGGTCTAACTCTCTGAACATGCTCCAATCTGAATGAAACTTTACATGTATGATCACAGACCTGAGCTGATGACATCCATATGATAATATTCACTCACAGTCATAGCGCCACCTTGTGGCAACAGGATTTTTGCTTTTTTAATACTTTTATGTACTGTTGTCAACCCGTTGTCCAGATTCACCTCAGACCTGCTGACATAAGCCTGAACACATTGATGATGAATCACAGAGAAAATGGTGACGTGTCATCAAAGGGCGTGTCTGTGGCGGCGTGGTGAATTTTGATGTTTCGCCATGAAAATTCAAGGGCCTATATCTCAGCTGAACAAGAACCTATATGCTCCAAACTTCACATTCAGAATGTCATGTCCAGTCTGAAGACATCCACACTAAAAAAATTTGAAATAGTCATAGCGCCACCAACTGGCAACAGGATGTTTTGGAATTACATTTGCCCATCCCATTGCCCTAAACTTGGTCAAAAAATTCTGAAAATTGGTGTGATGAGTCTTCACACCATGATCATGGCACAGTGTGAAGATTTTGGCATTTTACAAAATGCTGTTGCCTTGGCAATGCAAAGTTGATTAAAAAAAACAACTTGCTTTGACAGCTCAAGAATTATCAAAACATCACCAAAATTTGCACACACATCACCACCAGCGAAAGGAAGAAAACTATATGCATCTCAGCACAGCACGTGCTATAGCGCCCCCTACAGCATTTTTAACAAACAGCCCCCGCGGTACATTTAACCTACGTCCACAAAATTTTGTGGACATATAGAACACATCAGGACGCACAAAAAATCCTCTTGGAGCCACGCCCTAAACCCAACAGGAAGTCCGCCATTTCAATTAATTGGACAAATTTTGACGAATGTTGTTCATTTTTGAGAACTATCTCCTCCTAGGGGATAACTCGCGCAGACCTCAAATTTGAACAGTATATACACCAGGACATTATGATCAAAAGTTATAAAAAGCTTCCTCCAGTGTCAAAGGGCGTGGCCATAGCAACCCCCTGAAGTTTGATCTTTCACCATGAAATATCAACTGCTGTGTAAATATCCTCTGCTTGCTCCAATCTGCCTCAAACTTTACATGTTTAATCACACTCCTGCCCTGACCACATCCATGTGCCAAAATACATTCACAGCATGTGGCATAGCGCCCCCTGCAGCATTTTAAAAAATGGCCCCTCTGGACACCTTCATGTACAAAAATGTGCACGCATTAAAAACTGCTATTAAATCATCATACATTCACATTTTTTCCTGATTTTTTTTGCATAAATCACTTACACAACTTTAGACCTTTTCAAAACTTTAAACTTTTAATCATTATCAGGATTTTAACCCTTTAAATGACAGTTTATTGATACAAAATATTTCATTTTTAAAAGAAAAAAAACACAAAAAGGTCAATTTTTTTAATATAATAAACAGTAGCGAGATGGGGCTTTGGTGGTTATTAGAGTCTTGGATATGTCAAAGATTACCAACAAAATTGATTTGATTGCATGAGTATTTTTTATGTAGTGTCAAATAGTAACACTGGACACCTTCATGTCCAAAAAGGCCCCACTGACTTGTATTCAAACCACATTTTTTAATCTCTCTGCCACTGCAGTATAAAATCATGCATTCTGTGATTTCAGCATTTCATTTTGAAGAGAAGTCGTAATATTTGACATTTTTCCTGTTTTCCACCTAATTCAACCATTTCCCCCACTGTAGGCTGATGCATGAAATTCTTGTATTTTTACCATTGATTTTAATGGGAGTCATGTGACCACCAGGGAACCCCAAGAGGTGTGTGTGTGCGTGCGTTCGTGTGTGCCTGTGAGTGTGTGTGTGTGAGCATGTGAGAGCAGCCAGGTGCGTAAACACACTTACAGTTGTTTTAACTACAGCAAAGACAGGAGGCCGTGTTGACGAATGAAACGCATCCTTCAAAAGAAGACCTTTTTCCCATTCCTGAAATGATCAGTGTATGCTCTCACACACACACACACACACACTCACACACACACACCCACACACACAGTAACACACACACACACCGGGCACACACGCACGCACGCACACTCATACACACACACACACTTACACAAACATACAGACACACACTTACACACTTACACGCGTACACACGTACACACGGACGCATGTATGCATGCACACTTCCCGGGGCTCCCTGGTGGTCACATGACTCCCATTAAAATCAGTGGTAAAAATACAAGAATTTCATGCATCAGCCTACAGTGGGGAAAATGGTTGAATTAGGTGGAAAATGTCTACGTCTACAAAATTTGCCATGCATATGTAGCACATCAGTGTGAACAAAAAAGTCTCTTGGAGCCATTCTCTAAACCCAACAGGAAGTCGGCCATTTTGATTTCAATGCCGGATTTCTGCTGTTTTTGGTCTTTTTCAAAAATTCATTGCTCACAGACAAGAAATCCAAAACATCTGAAATTGCGACAATATATAAAACACATCTTCAGGTTGAAAATATGTGAAAATGGTATGCCAAACCCAAAGGGCGTGGCCATGGCGGCCAACTGAACTTTGATGCTTCACCAGGAAGGAGGAAGTCTTGTTAAATCCCCTGTATGTGCTGCTATCTGTGGAGGGGAGCGAGGGCCTGTTCAACGCTGCTTGCAGCTTTAATTAGGGCCCGAGCACAAAAGTGCAAATGGCAGCGATCAGTGTAAAACACTGAACACTGCCTTTGCTCAAAGTGCAAAGGCCCTGTTGTTCCTGCTCTGTTTGTTTCTTTGGCGGTTTATTAGGGCCCGAGCCCGAAAAAGGCAAAGGGCAGCGATCAGTGTGAAACACTGAACGCTGCCTTTGCCTTGCAGGGCAAAGGCCCTATTGTTCCTGCTCAGTTTCTTTCTTTCTTTCTTTATTTTTCTTACGCCAAATTGAACCCCAATTTCACCCCCTAAACATGCTCAAAAACTCCTCAAATTTTGCACACACATCAGGACTGGTGAAAAATTTGATATTTTGGGGGAATTACACATATGAATGGCAAAATGACTCAATAGCGCCACCTTGAAAATTGGACTTTAGTGGAGTTAATACGGCTAGTTTCACGTACAGCTATAAAATTTGGTCCACAGGTACAGTAGCCCCAGACAAAAACATTCCTGCTTTTGAAATTTTGAACAAGCTCCACGGCGCCCCCTAGAAAACGTGGTGCGCAGGCATTGGAATTTAACGAACTCCTCCTAGGATATTTTTCCGGTCTTCACCAAATTCACTGTGTGTCATCTTGACCCCTTCAGGATCAAAAGTTATTAAAATCTCGTGGCTATGTCACACGGTGTGGGCGTGGCATGGCAGCCATTTTCACCAATTTTGCCACATGGAATGAAATGAGTTTTGGAGGTGAAGGGATCCACCTAATATCACCAAATCCACACAAATCCTCACAAATCTCAAAAACTAATGTTTGATATACAATTCAGGAAATGGCGTGTTCAAACGGCTCCACAGCGCCCCCTACAAATATTCAAATACTCATAAAAAACTACTGCTTTGACCTACAAACATGAAATTTGGTACACATGTATAGTGTATCCAGACAAACAGATCTGTACACTTGAAATTTCAATTGGCTTCACAGCGCCCCCTAGACAATGTGGTGCTGAGACATTGGAATTTAACGAACTCCTCCCAGGATTTTTATCCCATCTCCACCAAATTGGCTGTGTGGCATCTAGACCCCTTCAGGATGAAAAGTTATTAAAATCTTCTGCCTCTGTCACACGGTGTGGGCGTGACAGGGCGGCCATTTTGAGCGTGTGGCCATGAAGTGTGAAATGCTCATAACTTGACTGCACATGGCCGAATATGAATGAAACTTGATATGCTTGATGACAGGCTATCCCTCAACACTGTGGCACACTTAAACAGCTCCACAGCGCCCCCTACAAAATTTTAATATTTCATATAAAATCACTGGTTTGTCGTACAGACATGAAATTTGGTACATGTGCAGAGCAGGATGAGACGAACACGAGTGCGTGCTTTAGACATTCCCATCGTCTCCACAGCGGCGTTGCGAGGGGGGGAGCGAGGGCCCGTCCGACGCTGCTTGCAGCTTTAATTTTTCTTACGCCACTTTGAACCACAATTTGACCCCCTAAACATGCTCAAAAACTCCCCAAATTTTGCACACACATCAGGACTGGCGAACAATTTGATATTTTGGGGGAATTATTCATATGAATGGCAAAATGACTCAATAGCGCCACATTGAAAATTGTGTTTTAGTGGAGTTAATACGGCTAGTTTTAGATAAAGATAAAGAGACTTTATTGTCATTGTGCAGAAGTACAACGAAATTTGTACGGAAGAACACGACAATTAGCAGCTATGCAAAGAATAATAAAAATAGAATAATAAAAATAATAAAGAATAAAGAATAATAAAAATAGTCATCATAGTCATAAAGTTCTTATTGCACAGATGAGCCTGGAGGTGGAGGAGGTGGAGGGGATGGCGTGCATGTTCAGCTGAACTGTCCTATCAAGCTGGGGATGTCTGGGTGATGGGGCAATGGGTGGGGGGTGTGATGGCCACAACAGCTCTGGGGAAGAAGCTGTTTCGCAGTCTGCTGGTTCTTGATTTTAATGTCCTGAATCTTTTCCCTGATGGAAGGGGGACAAACAGTCTGTGTCCTGGATGGGTGGGGTCTCTGGCGATGCTGCTGGCCTTTTTCTTCAGCATAGACAGAGTCCACAATCCACTGTGCAGTCTTTACGACACGGGCCAAGTCCCTTCTGTTTTCAGCAGTGCAGCTGGAAAACCAGACTGTGCTGCAGTAGCACAGAATGCTCTCAATCGCACTCCTGTAGAAGTTGATGAGAAGCTGTGAGGGGAGTTTGGCCTTTCTCAGCCTCCGCAGAAAGAAAAGTCTCTGCTGGGTCTTCTTCACCAGGTGGGAGGTGTTGACAGCCCATGTGAGATCACTGGTGATGTGGAGACCCAGGAACTTGATGTTGCTGACCCTCTCCACCTCCTCTCCATTTATGCAAAGAGGTGGGGCGGTCACTTTCCTGGCTCTCCTGAAGTCCACAATGATCTCTTTTGGGAAGAGATCATAGGGAAGAAGTCCAGGTGCTGGACTTCTTCCCTATAGTGGGTCTCATTGTTGTCAGATATTAACCCCACTATGGTGGTGTCGTCAGCAAACTTCACAATCGTGTTGGAGGTGTGGATGGGGGTACAGTCATGTGTAAAAAGGGTGAAGAGAGCTGGGCTGAGGACGCAGCCCTGAGGTGCACCTGTACTCACTGTGAGTGTGGATGATGTTAGATTTCCTACTCTGACACTCTGTGGTCTGCTGGTAAGAAAACTATGGATCCAGGAGCAGAGTGTGGTGTCTAGACCCAGGTGGCCAAGCTTGGTTACCAGTTTATGGGGGGAGATGATGTTGAAAGCAGATGTAAAATCGATGAATAGCATCTTAATGTAGGTGTTGGGACTCTCCAGGTGGGACAGGGCCGTGTGCAGTGCAGTTGAGATGGCGTCTTCTGTTGATCTGTTTGTTCTATAAGCAAACTGGTGGCTGTCCAGATCAGCAGGAGTGGTGCTCTTGATGTAATGCAGGACCAGCCGCTCAAAGCACTTCATTATTATTGGTGTCAAGGCAACCGGGCGGTAGTCATTCAGGCATCTCACTGCCTGTTTCTTGAGCACGGGCACTATGGTGGTGGACTTAAGGCATGTGGGGACTACAGCCTGCTGTAAGGACCGGTTGAAAATGTCCGTAAATACGCCTGCCAGCTGGTCTGCACATGACTTGAGGGTCCGGCCCGGCACCCCATCCGGTCCTGCTGCCTTGGTGATGTTGATTTTCTTCATCGTTGACCTGACCTGATGTTGTTGCAGGACTCGGGTGGACACCTGCTTGGTTGGTGCAATGGCTGGTACACCGATGGAGGGGGTGTCAAAACGTGCGAAGAATGCATTTAGGGCGTCTGGGAGCGTGGCATCACTGCTGGTTGGTGGTGTGCTGCCCTTGTAGTCAGTTATGGCCTTGATGCCTCTCCACATGCTGCGTGAGTCGTTGATCTTGAAGTGGCCCTCAATGCGCAGCTAGTATTTGCGCTTGGCCTCTCTGATGCCCCTTTTCAGCTCTCTTCGGGAGTGGCTGTAGGCTGCCCTATTGCCTGACCGAAAGGCAGCGTCCCGTGCCCTGAGCAGAGACCGCACATCACTGTCCAGCCATGGCTTCTGATTGGGGAACACTCTGATGGTCTTGGTGGTTAACATATTCTCAGTGCAAAAGGTTATGTAGGCCAGAACAGACGAGGTGTATTCATCCAAGTCTGTGTCCTGAGCAAACAACTCCCAGTCTGTACTTTCAAAACAGTCCTGTAGCTTTGAAGTTGATTCATCATTCCAGACCTGGATAGTTTTAACAGCTGGTTTTGTTCTACAGATCAGGGGTCTGTAGGATGGAATCATATGCAGAGAGATGTGATCAGATAGTCCCAGGTGTGGGGATGAAGCAGCCCTGTATGCTCTAGGGATGTTGGTATAAACCTGATCAAGAATGTTGTCCTCTCTGGTGGGAAATGCACATTAGCATGTAATTTAGGCAGCACAGTCTTTAACTCAACATGATTAAAATCTCCTGCCATTATCACAGCTCCTTCTGGATGTGCATTCAGCTGGCTACTGATGGTATCGTGTAGCTGCTCCAGTGCTAGCCTAGCATTAGCCCGTGGTGGGATGTAAACAGCAGTGATTAAAATGGCAGTAAGCTGTCTCGGGAGGTAAAAAGGTCTACATTTCAAAGCCAGATACTCAATATCAGGGCAGCAGTGCATCTTAATAATGTCCGCGGATGTGCACCAGGCATTATTGATATAAATACACACTCCCCCACCTTTGAGTTTGCCGGAGTCTGCGGTCCTGTCGGCACGGTAAACGGAGTGGCCCGCTAGCTCAATGGCTGCGTCGGGCACGGTGTTGTCTAGCCAGGTCTCCGTTATTACCGTCACACAGGTCTCCATACCGCAGGAGGTTATCCTCAGTCGTATCTCGTCCAGTTTGTTGACAAGAGACTGGGAGTTGGAAAGGAAGAGGCTCGGTAAAGCAGGTCTGTGGGGGTCAGCACGTAGCCTAGCTTGTATGCCGGCTCTCTTGCCTCGCTTTTGTTTCCTTTCCCTGCGCCACCTCCGCCGTCTCAGGTGTGGAAAGATGGCTATTCCGCTGGGTCCAGGACGCTGTAGCTTGGTGGAATGGAGCTGGGGTCCTCTGTGGTAAAGCTCTGACATTTGTTACCGATTTTGAGCAGCTCGACCCGTCCATAATATAAAGGCTTGCTGTGGGCTTGCGTAAGTAAGTTAAAAACATACAAAAAAACAAAAAAGCTGCTGAATAATCGGGAGCTCCGAGCCACTGCGTCCGTGCGCGCCGCCATCTTGACCAAAATAGTTTTACATACAGTTATGAAATTTGGTCCACAGGTACAGTAGCCCGAGACAAAAACATTCCTGCTTCTGAAATTTCAAAAAAGCTCCACGGCGCCCCCTAGAAAACGTTGTGCATAGGCATTGGAATTTAACGAACTCCTCCTAGGATTTTTATCCGATCTTCACCAAATTCGCTGTGTGGCATCTAGACCCCTCCAGGATGAAAAGTTATTAAAACCTTGTGGCTGCATCACACGGTGTGGGCATGGCACGGCGGCCATTTTGAGCAAGTTCGCCATATGGAACGAAATGGGTTTTGGGCGTGAAGGGATCCACGTAATTTCACCAAATCCACACAAATCCTCATTAATCTCAAAAGGTAACATTTAATATACAATTCAGGAATGGGCATGGTCAAATGGCTCCACAGCACCCCCTACAAATATTCAAATGCTCATATAAAATCACTGCTTCATCGTATACACATGAAATTTGGTACACTCATATAGCTGCACGGGTGAGTGAGGGCCCGTCCGATGCTGCTTGCAGCTTTAATTAGAGCCCGAGCACCAAAGGGACTGATCGCTGGCCTGTTCCTGTAGTGTTTCTTTGGCGGTTTGGCGGTTTCTTTATTAGGGCCCGAGCACGACAGGGCAAAGGCCAGCGATCAGTGTGAAACACTGAACGCTGCCTTTGCACTGAGTGCAAAGGCCCTCTTGTTCGTGCTCTGTTTGGCGGTTTCTTTCTGTCTTTATTTTTTTACTCACCTTTGAACCCCAATTTGAATCTCAAAATGGCTCAGCAGCGCCACCTTGAAAATTGGGCTTTAGTGCGCAGGCATTGGAATTTAACAAACTCCTCCCAGGATTTTTACCCAATCTTCACCAAAGTGTGGCATCTAGACCCATCCAGGATGAAAACTTATTAAACTCTTGTGGCTACGTCACACGGTGTGGGTGTGGCAGGGCGGACATTTTGAGCAATTTCGCCATATGAAACGAAATGAGTTTTGGAGGTGAAGGGATCCACGTAATATCACCAAATCCACACAAATCCTCACAAATCTCAAAATGATTGATTGATATACAATTCAGTAAACGGCTCCACAGCGCCACCTACAAATATTCAAATACCCATATAAAATCACTGCTTTATCCTACAAACATGAAATTTGGTACACATATATAGTCTATCAAGACACACATCAGGACCAGCGAAAAATTTGATATTTTGGGGGAATTACACATATGAATGGCAAAATGATTCAATAGCGCCACCTTGAAAATTGGGCTTTAGTGGAGTTAATACGGCTAGTTTCACGTACAGCTATGAAATTACACAGGTACAGTAGCACGAGACAAAAACATTCCTGCTTTTAAAATTTCAAAAAAGCTCCACGGCACCCTCTACAAAACGTGGTGCGCAGGCATTGGAATTTAATGAACTCCATTTTCACCAAATTCACTGTGTGGCATCTAGACCCCTCCAGGATGAAAAGTTATTAAAATCTTGTTACTGAGTCACACGGTGTGGGCGTGGCACCGTGGCCATTTTTAGCAATTTCGCCATATGGAACGAAATGGGTTCTGGAAGTGAAGGGATCACCATAATATCACCAAATCCACACAAATCCTCACAAATCTGAAAAACTAACGTTTGCTGTACAATTCAGGAATGGGCGTGGTCAAACTTCTCCACGCGCCACCTACAAATACTCAAATACTCATTTAAAATCATTGCTTTATCTTGCAAACATGAAATTTGGTACACATGCACCATATCCCGATATAAAGAGATCTGTACACTTGAAATTCCAAACGGCTCCACAGCGCCCCCTAGACAATGTCATGCAGAGACATTGGAATTTAACGAACTCCTCCTAGGATTTTTATCCGATCCTGATGAAATTTACTGTGTGGCATCTTGACCCCTCCAGGATGAAAAGTTATCAAAATCTCGTAACTGCGTCACACAGCGTGGGTGGGGCAGATGGACCATTTTGAGTGTGTGGCCATGAAGTGTGAAATGCTCATAACTTGTTTGTCCATGATCAGATGTGTATAAAACTTAATATGCTTGATGATAGGCTATCCCTCAACACTTGGGTGTGGTCAAACAGCTCCACAGCGCCAACTAGAAATTTAAAAAATTCCTATAAAATCACTGGTTTGTCCTACAGACGTGAAATTTGGCACATGTGCAGAGCAGAATGAGACAAACACATTTGCATACTTAGACTTTCCAAAAGTCTCGACAGCACCCCCTAGAAAATTCTGATATAATCCTTATTTCTGATATAGTCTCAACACCTCAAAATTTCTCCCACACCTCGATATAAACCACACCTTGATGTGCGCCACGTTCCGACATGCTTGGGTGTGCGAGGGCCCATCCGACGCTGCTTGCAGCTTTAATTCCAGTTTATTACAAATTGGATATTTTTTAGTTTCAGGAAGGTGCTTGCCTACCACTGGGAGCAATCTGGCAACATTGGCACAGCAATGTGCGAGAGCAGTCAGACAAACTAACAAGAAGTTGTTCAACCATATGTGCGCACTTTCATAATAAGCTGATGAAATTCTTTTTTCTTTTTCCACAACAAGCTAACCTTTATTCTTACATGTACACATACATAGGACATGTGGATAAAGAGTAGTGTGTAAAGAAAACACTTATGGCTTATGGAAATGACTTAACCTTACCTACACAGTGTGTGTGGTGAGTAAAGGTAATAACATAACATTCTGTCATCGCTAAGCCCCCTCTCTGATCAGTATATTGTAGCTGATCACAGTGAAGGAAAATAGAGTGAAGGAACTGACGTGTCTGTGTGGCACCACACCTGGTCAGTGCATAGTCTTCTTGAGCTATGATCAAATTGCTATTAACAGAACACCATTAACATTATAACATCTTTGCTTTTGCCATTTTTTGTTTATTTATTGAAGCTGTTTTAAAAGTGCCAGTTATATGCTTTAGGTTATAAAACCAGTACAGTAGGACAAGTTGAAGTCAATGCCATCCCTATACCTCTAGATGTAATTTGTTAAAGACTTGAGGTCTGATGAATATAATGAATTTAGAAAATATTTTTAAAAATACCACCCGTTGCTATTATTACTGATGGAAGTTATGACAAAAAAATGACAAAAACAAACCACAACACTCCATAATGGTTTTTATTTAATCTTGTTCATACTAAAGTGGTAGAAGGACTGACAGATCTACCAACACTGTTGTCTTGCTGCTCAAGGTTCAAAGACCAGTGTTAAAATTGTGTCAACAGTTAGTCATGTGGCTCCAATGTTTTTTCTTGTTCCAAGCAAAGAAGCTCACAGTGACTTCCTGGTTAATATGTTAACTGTTCTGATTTCACACAGTTGTTAATGATAATTTAAACAGATCCTGAGTATTTTAAACCATGGTTCACAGGTAAGCATACTTCCAGCTAACATAAGTTAATGTTAAATTCCAAAGACATCAGAAATCAGATTGACCTTCAGGAAAATGTGTTTGAAATAATGTTAAAACATCTCCTGTATTTCTATTAGCAATATATTTCTCCCAATAAGACATTTAATTATATAGTATGGCTAGTAACATCAGAAAAATTATAAAGAAGAAAAAAATGGGTTGATGGATGTATGGGAATACATGTATATAGACACTTTACACCCCTTTATCAGCAAACCTGATTTCTTACAGCAGCAGCTGCAGGACGCCAGCCAGAAACAAGCAGCTCTTTGAATGGGCTGTGACAAGGTGTTGTTCTTTTCCCCCCTCCCTCTGTCTTCTGTCTTCCGGGAACACTAATAGGCTCCATGCAGAGTAGTGTGACCAATTGAATCATCCTCGCCCCGGAGCTGGAAGCTGCATATCGGAGAAGCAGAGAACACTGTGCTCAGTCTGGCTCCCATAACAATAAACTTCTCTGGAGTACCACTTTCTGCTTAAGACTCCTCTGGGATTTTAAACCTTGTCGTCAAAGGAACTCGTAGCACTCTCTCCCTTTGCCTCAGCCCTTTTTCCTGCGTGGCAGACCTAAGACCAGCTCGTAGGTGAAAAGGTCAGAGGGCCCCTGTCTTAACTGCAGCTGTAGGTGAGTACAAACTCCAACATATGATGCTGCAAAGGGCTGAGGCACTAATACCAGGACAATGAATAAGTGATCAGCTGTGATCTGATCAGTACTGCAGGATCTGTTTAGAAACCTAAGTTATTTGAAAACAAGATTTGTCAGATTACAGCAACTATGTGTACTTTATAGGGTTTTTATAATTCCAATAAGTAAAACGGGTTGTTTTTTATCAGGTAAAACAATTTCTGCAATCCAGAGGTGGTAAACTGACTGTGGGTAATCCACCAACAAGCATGGACACAAGGGCATCTGAAAGTCAAGACAGCTTACATGTTCCTTTTTATCACTACATTGTGATAAATACATAAGATGATTACACATCTTATGTATTTCAGACATGCTTGCTGTATGATCAAGTTGGAATACAAGACGTGAACAGCTGCAGACTGAATGTTACATAAATCCTTCTGCACCCCTCCAAGCTGGCGATAGACATATTTCCACTAACTTTTTCTGTTAACTGTTACATTAGCAGGGATTGCTTAGACATGGGAAATGGCTGACTGTCAGGCAAAGCTGTCATTACTAGAAGATGACTGTACTTAAGTCCACATATTCCAATATCCTCAGGGACTTTAAGCTCCTACAAGCAGTTACACAAAGTGTTGTTTGTTAGGATCATCATAGGGTAGGAACAACTATATTATAGTTTTATTGCATTAATTGATTATCACAATGGAATTATACATTTAATTTATGTTATGGATTCAACACACAGTTCAATAAAAACAGCCATCACAAATATGCGTATGTAAAATTAAACAGAGACACAGAGAACAATTTCCCGTAGCATCACCATTGCCAAGAATTACACAGTTCAGTACATAAGAAAATGTACCTTACTCAGATTATAATAGTTTTACGTAACTGATAAGTAGAAAAGGAAATCTTTAATAATTCTTGAAACACATTGAGAAAATTTGTTTAAACATTTATACACTGCACATACATGACATTTTAACTTCCTCCTTAATGTATACAAAACCAGCATTTACCACATCAGGTAAGTACACATAGTGTGTGGTTACATCTGCTTTAAGCTTAAGTTTTAAGCTTGATGGTTAAATAACAAGTGCCATACACACACTGCAGACTGGAAATTTGCACACAATGCCCCCAAAATGAATGGTGTAAATAAGCAAACATTTCAAATCAACATATCTACAAAGTTGGAGTCATCAGCAAAGTTTCAGTGAAGTTCCATATAATATATAACTGTAAATACAGTGTGATTCTTTTGGAAAGCATTTACTGAAAACAAATTTCTTTACCTAGCCAGCATTTTGTAGCCTAACCTAGCCACACTGGAACACTGAAAGTAAAATCCTGTCTCCAGTGCTGAAGTGCTACACTTCATATACTCAGCATCTACCCCAGTCCCCTCCCCATTCACTTCCTGAAGTAGATAAAGAGTTGTGATCATAATCAAGTTAGTATAATATATACAAAATGTATCCGTCAAATCCATTCACTATAGTATAAACACTATACTATACTGAATGGGAGTTTTATATGCATTAACTTAAAAAAACAACTGTGAATTATCAGTTTGTGAAATGTATGCAACTGAACTGCAGGAATGATTTTATCATGTAAAAATGTCTAGACCACTTTACGTTTCATACACTGTATTAGATTTAAAATTCAAGTTAAATGAATGAAATTGGCTTGTTTTCCCATCAAACTAAACTCAGTAAGCTGTAATTAGTAAAAATGTGTTGCTGATTTTTTGCAAGTGTAACAAAAATCTAAAGCTATTTAATTTAGAAAAACATTTGACCCCATAATTCAGTGCTTCATAGAATCCCTTTTGGCAGTAGTTGCAGCTTTGAGCCTTTTTGTGTAAGTCACTACAGGCTTTGTACACCTGGA
This sequence comes from Dascyllus trimaculatus, assembly GCA_024666655.1. NCBI lineage: Eukaryota > Metazoa > Chordata > Actinopteri > Pomacentridae > Dascyllus > Dascyllus trimaculatus. The sequence continues at coordinate 499,120 of CM045453.1, read as the reverse complement.
TTTTGGCAGTTTATTCCTCTCAAACTCAGGGAAACACAGGGGAGCATCAATGAACTGCCATCCTCAGGGCAGATGTTTTGTGGGGTTAAAATGAAAACCCTTTCCCACCTACTTCTTCCAAATAAGTGACTGCTTGGCAATGTTTAGCTTTGGGTTTAGCTAAGAACTTTAAGCTTTATTTAGGTAAGGATCAAAATCTGTTCAAAATACCTTGGTTGGGCCATCTGAATCTGCTAGTACAAAAGAATGTAGTTAGACCTCATACTGTGGTAATGGAGTGCAAGCTTTGTCCTAATTCTTATATTCTGAAAACTAACAAGAGAATATCATCCGCATATAAAATTAGTTTATAGACAGAGCCATTACATGCTGCTAGTGATTCCATTGCCATGCAGAACAACAAAGCCTGAAGTGGTTATAAGTCAGTTTGGCTGGACAGCAAAGGCTCTAAAGAGGCCAAGTGGTTTCAAAATTCTTCCATTTCACAATTCGTGAGTCCACTGTACTCTTGGAAACACTCAAATATTTGGAAAGGATGAAATCTGTGTTTACAAGGTCCTACAAGTTGCAATGCATGCTTATTTTAAACTATGTCCTCTCTATTCAGTTTGTCACGGGTTAGTTTTGCTTTACCAGCCCATTCTGTGCAACATAATGGTCTAGCTGCACCACACTATAATTCTGCTAAAAGCACTGGCTTGTCTGTATTTCTTTAGACCAACAGTCACAGTTCTTGTGGGCAGGTTACAAGAGGGATGTAGCTTTGGTGTTTCCTCAACAGTGACGAGTGGATTTGTTGTGGTGGAAAATTTGCATGCAGGGAGATGAGCACTGTCATTAACATCGATATTCCACAGAAAAAACTTAGCAGGGTTGCTTTACTGCATGATCCAAATCCACAGCAAAATATGAAATTTTCAGTGTAAGTTGCTTCAAAGAGGTTGTTATTGTTGTTTTTCGTAGTTAACAAAACAATAACACACAGAGAATGGAAAGAAGGACAAAGCTAATGGACATGATCAGTGGCGTATAGCTGCATCCTACATCTGTTGAGTCAGTCTAACCGCAGATGGACTCCATTCAAGTTCTAGACACATCTTAAGAATTATTAAAACTAACAGAATGCAGCGGAACACAAATGGACTACAGTAAAGGGTGTGAATACTTTTACAAATAATAGACTTCAGGATTTGATTTGCAGAGAACTGTAAAACATGTTTTGTGTGGATAAAATGTAATTTTATTAATTTCATTTAAATTTGCTTTGTAATAAATGCAAAAAGTGAAAGGGTATAAGTATTTTCTGAATATTTGATAACCTTAGCGAGACAAAACTGTATTTATCTTAAATTCATTCAGTGGTTTGTATTACATTGAGATACTTAATAAACCCCATGGATCTGAAGAATCATAGACTGCTTGCTGCAAAGCTTACAGTATTGGCTTTGCACTATAGCACTGGCTAAATCAACGCCTGGGCTTAACATGCTGAATAGAGTATATGATAAAGTGATAAACTGTCAGAATGTAGCCTGTTAATTTGTCCTATTGATAAACTATTGATAAACTACCAACAAGCCTTTTACTTTAAACATGACACATACTTCATATGAAACATTAAATTGCACACTATTCAAAATATGGCTGTTAACATATATTTTTTTCCATAGTTATTTCTATGTCTACATTTTTCCATAAGGTTTTTTCATGCTTACTGAAAGCAATGTGTTTTTGTAACTTGTTAGCACTTCCAAACTGTATTTGATTTTTAAACAGACTAACATTAATCAATTCCTACCAAAATAACATTTACACTGTTAAACAGTGTTTTCTGCAGTTTTCTAGGTCTGGTATGATGACAGACTATGATCCAATACAATGAAGTGTCAGCGAGCATGTGGTTCTCATGTGACAAGATTGCTGAATGTTGTCAGACTGCTGTTTCCAACAGCCTCATCACAAAGACAAACTTGTTACTGAACCACCCCAAACGCTCCCTACACCTTGATCCCTTTAGCTTATGTGCAAGAAAGTGGTAACTTCACAGATGAACACAGAATGTTATCTGATGTTGATTATGCTGCCCTAATTTACTGAACTAACTAAAGATTTTTTTAAAATACTGTGTTTTGCATATTTTTGTGCTTTTGTAAACTACTGGCTTGTATATATTTCATTTAGTTGTTGTTTGTGTTCAGAGAACAAAGTTTAAACAAAAGGGATGAAAAGTAGGTATAAGTTCTTAATACATAGGTCAAAGGATCGTAAACGTACATTGTAATTTTTGAACAAGACAAGTGGAGAGCCATGCAGTGCAGTAAGTTTAAAGTTCCCTGCAGATGAAAGACACATTCCTACTCTGCATGTCGCTGTGTTCCTCAGACAGATTCCCAGCTGGGACCTGCTCTAATCTCCTGGCAACAATATTGACATAGAAATAGAAACTCTGGAGAGGACAAGACTCTAGCTGTCTGCCTGTCAGGACTGCCTGCATATACATCTGGTGCAGAGTTCCTCTGAACACATATATTCTGCTTAAATTAGATACATGGGGATTCTAAACAACCAGATACAAAGGAACAGTTTGACGTTTTGTGAAAGTTAAAATAAGGTGTGTGTGGTAATAAAGAGATAGATACCTATGTCATTTGTGCATACAGAATTTGTTTAACCTAAGGGAACTTTAAGGTTAAATCTCTCCAAAGCAAAATAAATTCAAGGCTCAAGTGCAGCAATGTTTTAAGCCAAGTTCCATATTGCCTGCATGATAACATGCTCACAGAGGCATAGCTGAAAACCTGATATTTAGCAGGTACACTGTTTACATATTTCCAATTTAATTTAGCCTGCTAGCATGCTAACTTAACAAATTAAAACTGAAGTTGATGAGAATGTCTTAAGTGGAAGACACTCCATGAACCAAAAAAACTGAAAAACTAAAGTTCTGCATAAATTAGACAAATTCTAAACCAGTTAATGCATGTAATTCATTTCCATCCATTCAACAGTTCATAAAGATCGTTATCAAGACATTTCACTTAAACATCCCTGGGTGTCTTTTATCATTTCATTTTAGGATCATCCTCAACTTGACTTTCACTGATTGAGATCTGCCTGCAACCATGACAACCAAATCCAACCAAAACAGCACTCTTCTGGGTGGCAAAGCTTCCTCCTCTCCTCTTTTGTCCTCTTCTCCTCGGCAGCGCCTGGTCACCAAAGATGGACGCTTTGCCCTTCGTCCTCCCCTGTGCTCTTCAGGCTCATGGCGTGGGGCCTCAGGCAGAGCCTGGTTGCTCGCCCTGCAGGACCTATGGGGACTGTTGGTGGGTCTGCGCTGGAGATGGGTCCTTCTGGCCTTCTGTGCCTCCTTCCTGGCCCATTGGCTGTTGTTTGCCTGCCTGTGGTACTTGCTGGCCCATCTCAATGGAGACCTGGCTGTACAGGATCATGATGCACCCCCACAGGGTCATGTGGTTTGTGTGAAACACATTACAAGCTTCACTGCTGCCTTTTCCTTTTCCCTGGAGACACAGCTGACCATTGGCTATGGCACCATGTTCCCCAGTGGAGACTGTCCCAGTGCCATTGCACTGCTGGCTGTGCAGATGCTGCTGGGGCTCATGCTGGAAGCTTTCATCACAGGTACAACTCTTGACAAAAACATCAAAAGTCTGAGGACACAATCTCAATGCTTGGTTTAATTTACACATTGGAACCCAAACTGGAGCAAAAACTGAAGCCTGTTGAGATTTTAGCCAAAATGTTGTTAATGCCCAAGACATTTGAAAAAGTGGGGGCTGTTGTGTATTCAAGGAGTAGATATTTACATATTCACAACAGCAGATGTTAAAGTAATGTGTGATAATCTAATTCACCATCAATGTGTGTTTCCCATCAATCTCATCAATCTTACGCTCCATCCAGTCACCTCAGGTATCCTTAACCAAACTGCCCCTAACCTTATCCCCAACCGGTTACTTTGAAAACACACATCATTTGAAGAGGAAGTTCTGTCTCTCTGTTACAGAGTGAGAATATTACATCAAGATAGTGATTTGTGTGTACCCTTTAGCTTCTAATAGGGATGAGGGATACCAAGGTTTTTAAAGCACTGAAGCGCTGTGATGCAGAAAATTGTTTACTGTTTAAAAGATTCAGATACTGACAAAGTATGACATCTGCTGGGTGGTCATTAGTATTGCATTTATACTGAAGAATCAAATCCAAGTCTAATATAAAACTGAGTTATTTCAAAACTAGCGTCAACATTCTGATTTTAATACTTGTTCAGCAAACAATGAATTATTAAAATGGGCAACTCTAAAATACAGCTCTGCTTATAAATACTATGGCAGATCTTCCCTGATTTAAAATTACAATAAGCCTCTCTATTATGAGAGAGATGTAAAGTGCCTCAGGCTGTCATTGTTTTCACTATCCTGACTACAGCAGTACTCAACTGTCCAGTTCTCAAATGATACACATGGCTTTTGGCATTAGAACAGAAGTCTAAAATGAGTAACTTTACTCAAGTACTGAACTTTAGAAACATTTTGAGGTAGTACTACTTATGTATTCGAGTTTGAGTATTCTATTGTCTGTTTCTCATTATATTTCTACATTTAGAAGGACATAATGTACTTTGCATTCAGTGTCTTCATTTCAATATATATTTGAGCCCCAAAGCCGTATTTGTCTTTTTTCTCCAATTGTCATCTCAGAAATTCTGAAATTATCTGATAACCACTGGAAAAGACTGCATCTAAAAGGACAACAGAAAAACTTTTAGACAGTCTGTCCTTCAAGGCATTTTTAGGGTGTTGAGCATCCAAAAAGTTGTACAAGCCTAGCCCTCTATCACTGGGGTAGTAAACTGAAAAACTGCCAGATATGCCCAGTTAACACAGTAACTGGGCATATCTGGCAGTTTTTCAGTTTCAGAAGGGAGCAAAAAGTTTTGGATACAGGTTCAAAACACAGTTAAATGATATACCATGCACATATCATGCATATAGAGCCTTTAGCTCTGTATACACAGACAGCATAGTGTGAACAGCACCAGCAGCTCTCTGTGCTGTTTGTCATGTAGATTTTGGAAGCATTCACAGTAATATACTTGAAGCATAAAAATACTCTTCTAGTCAAGAATGCTTCAAGCCATAAGCATGTAAATACAAGCCATTATGCCTCCTGTGTAGACAGCTGGATTGATAAAATAGAAGCATACCTGTTCCTTCAGACACATGTGAAACACAGCTGAACTGCCTTCTGTGTAGACTCACTGGCAACAGCAGCCTGTGCAAGGACTCCACTTTACCTCAACTTGACTCCATTTTTGAATCACATCCCATGCTGACCCAAAACTAATTCATGTTATCCAACTAGATTATCTGTGGGTCCACTGGGCAAATGACAAAAATATACTCCTGTATGTTTATTGCAGTCTGTTTGCAATGCATAAATAGACAAAGATAGAACCCATATTATTAATTTAACTATGAATTGCCATGTTTCAGAGTTATTCCATTACATGTGGTACCCATTTATTTTGAGCTTCAAGAACATTTTGTGGTTTTACCTCTGCTGCTACTGTTGAAACCTGATTTATTCTGTTGTTATTTACTAAAAAGCACTAAGAGGCAAAACCTTAACAGTAACAAGGTCAAAACACCTCATCATCACATTATATTGAAGTCTCAATGTGTTCATTTTCAGGTGCATTTGTAGCCAAGATTGCCCGTCCCCAGAAACGAGCTGGAGCCATTCAATTCAGCCCACAAGCAGTGGTGGGCCAACACCAGGGCCAGACGTGCCTCATGCTACGAGCCACAAATCTGCTGCAGCGGCCTCTGGTAGATGTAAAGGTGAGTGCTGTGCTCTATGAGGAGTATGAAGGTCAGGCTCTACACCAGACCTCTCTGGACTTCTACTTGGACCATCTGGGCCAGCAGCCATGCCCCTTCTTCATTTTCCCACTCACCTTTTACCATCCCCTGGATCGCCGGAGCCCCCTCTTCCCTGCCCTGTGTGAGGGCACATCCAACCACTTTGAGTTGGTTGTCTTCCTGTCAGCTTTGCAGGAGGGAGCTGGTGACTCCTGCCAGAAGAGGACCTCCTATCTGCGTCAAGAAATCCAGTTTGATCGCCGCTTTGTCCCTGCCTTGGGGCTTGATGCTCGGGGGCGATACATGGTGAATACCCCACACTTTGACACAGCCCACTCAAAGGAGCCCTTGAACAAGGACTGTGTGGTACAGATCAATGGTGATGGCAGTGACAGGATGGAATAAGGATGCAGAAGAAGAGGTCTCATGGGGACAGAGGGAAGTTTCTGATGCAGACTACATTTTTGTCAGGAGGTATTTAATGTATTTAGGTAAATCTGAATTTATGCTTTAACATTTCAAATTAAAATGTATATCAGACATGCTGCAGGCTCCCTCAGCTCCTTCCTCCAATCTTCTGGAGCTCTTAGTGTAACAAACAAGGGGAATTCATCACTACTGCCATTTGTATTGGTTGGAGTCCCTGATCAGTAGGAGCCTGGGACAAGTGAGTACTAATCAGAATTTGTGTTCTCAGAACAAGGCTCACTTTGCTGAAAAATACGCTCGACAGTGCACGATGAAAATAAAGCCCAAGTTTGAATACAGAAAACAGTTTTCTTTTAAATTTAGTAAAAGTAAATTTCCACTCCCTTACCCTTTATTTTCATGTAAGATTTTGTAACTGGATTAAATTTGAAAATATGTAGTTCTGTTTAAGTGGCACAATGTCTTTTAAATTGAGTCCCACTTCAGTACAGATAATCAGTATGTCTCTCCATGGACATGAGTATCCCATTTATGATCATATTGATGTTTCATTAAACAACAGAAATGTGGTTGTCCTATCCAGATTGCTGACTGCATGTGTGCATATGCCGGTGATGTTTCCAAACACAAAGATGCAATTTTGCAGTAGTTAAAGTGATGTAATGTACCCACCTAGTACTGTCGTGATTAAAAGCATTTCTGTTGCATCAAAATTAGCAGAACTATAGTTGTGACGTTTTACAACAGGTTCAGTAGCATTTACTTTGTAATGTACTGTTTTGATTAGGAAAAAGTAAAAATTGCCTGGTTTTCTTTATTTCTTCATCTAAGTAACCCAACCACTAAATTTCTGTACTTCATTGCTCCAAAGGTGCTTTTTTCTCTGCCTCTGTTGACTGTGATGCAGTATAAAGTTTCTCAAAACCAGGATAAAGGCTTATTCTGTTTGATCCAAAAGTAGTGCCCACATGTTTGTTTGAATGTTATTCCAACTTTTCTGACGATAGTTTGAGACAATGAAAATACAATGATCCCACATGAATTTGCACAGAACACACCAAGATTTATTCCTAATTGAATGAAAATAATTTTCATGCTCTTCTCTAGGCATCATGTCACTTTTGAGTTATGAGCCTGAAATGCATTCTGCCATCACAGGTTTAAACTTAAATTTTGTATATCTGGATGTTCAAAACCTTGCACACAGGTGAAGACTATGCGTTGCATTCAAATTAAACCACTGTGGTGCAGTGGTCAACAATAAGGCTTTGGGTTTGAACATGGCCACATTGGATCTTTCTGTGTGGAGCATGCATATTTGTCTCTATGACTGTCTGGAATTTCTTTGAGTTGTCTCCAGTTAATTGGCCACTCTACATTGGCTGTGGGTGTAAATATAAGCAAGAGTGGTTGTCTCTCTCTCTGTGTGTTAGGCCTGTGAATGACCCAGTGTCAAGTGGGATTGGCTCCTGATCCAGATTCCAAGTCAAGACAACACAGACTATAAAGCTAGTGTGTCCGCAGAGTAACGTCGGCATGCTAACATGTTCACAATGACAATGACTGAATCCAAATGTTCACAATGTGGATTTCGACTGAATTCCCCTGGATTTCTACCATACATACTGTCATCAGATGAAGTCTCTGTGGGCTTGTGAGGCGATGCGCTATGAGACAAGGCTTAACAGTGAGAGAACGTAAAATATAAATAAAAGAAGATGGTTGTTGATATGAAACTGCATCTTCTCCTATCCTTTAATTATCTGAACATATGAAATGTATAGATTTGGATTCAGACAATGTAAACAAGACAACTGTGTTTACCATGGTCATCATTTTAGTTTTGTGTTAGCTTGTTTACTGTGTTGTACTAATTAGTACATGTTAACATGCTAGACTACAGCATGTTAACACATACAGAAGGTGACATGAAGTGGACAAGTTTCAGTACCGTATGGATGAATAAAGAATTAGTGGATATGGCAGTTACACTGAAAGTATTGCAAGAGTTTGTTAAGAAAGGGAAAGACTGCAGTGATTCTATAGTCATCTAGTAAAAGGGCATTCATGTTGCTGATCAATAATTTCCTCTACAGATGTTTGAGAACTAGCAACAGAACAGAAAGATTACACTGTAGACTACCAACATGAGTGAACAATCACAACGAAGCCTCAGATAGTTGTAATTTCATTGTCACTATAAAGCTGCTACAGTTATTCATTGGAAGTCTTTTGCAACAAAGACATCTACGTCTTAAAGTAATCTAACATTAGACTGACTTGTATGACATATGACTCGTTAGTGACTGATAGAATAATACTGACTGCTGATTATTTTGTATAATAATGCCATTATTTTGAAAAATTATTGCCTAAATCATTATGCACAGCCAGAATTAATGTATTACATTCAACTGTTCCAATAATAAATGCCTCTAGATTGAACAAAGAAAGCTATGTTAGGAAGAATAGCAAATGTGTGTTTGTATTTGGAGTGTGATCCCTTTAAAGGCTGCTGATATGATGAGAATCACTGTGTTAAACGTTTAAAAGAAATCCTGTAACAACCTAAGACATAAGTGAGGAAATGTTCCACAAAATGTGATTGTGAAAAATGAGATCTCAATGTATCTCACATGCTTCAGTGTCTTTGTACAGTGTACATTACATGAAATAAATATTTTCTAAGCAAATAGTATCTGAGAGTTGTTTTTTCATTTAGTTTCTCCATCATTTTTTTCTATGGTGACTACAAAACTGTACTGCATGGAGAAAATGTGTCAGGCAACCCCCCAGCAGCAGGCCAGACACAGCCCCCAGTGTGGAGGACCATCCTGGGGAAACACTGGAAACCTAAAAGTTTTAACTGTAAGAAAAAAAATAAAAGACCTAAGACATAAGTAAAAAGGTTAAAAGAGTAAAATACATGAAGTAATAAATACAAAATAATAAGAACATAAAAAGTTTAAAACTCAGTTGAAAGCCTGCTTAAAAAGGTGAGTTTTTAACCTTCTTTTAAAAGCATCGACAGTCTCTGCAGTCCTGAGGTTCTCCGGCAGGCTGTTCCACAGCCGGGGGCCATAGTGGCTAAATGCCGCCTCGCCATGGGTCTTTGTCCTGGCTTGTGGAATCGTTAAAAGGCCACTGCCGGAGGACCTCAGGGTCCGCGAGGGTCGATACGTTAAAAGCAGATCAGATAGATAAGAAGGCGCAAGGCCATTAAGACATTTTAAAACTAATAAAAGAACCTTAAAATCAATCCTGAAGCGGACGGGGAGCCAATGCAGCGACTTTAAAACTGGTGTAATGTGTTCCCGCCCTCTGGTCTTCGTCAGCACGCGAGCGGCTGAGTTTTGCAATAACTGTAGATTTAAAATGCTCTTTCTGGGAAGACCAGAGAGCAGGGCATTACAATAGTCTAAACGAGAAGAGATAAAAGCATGCATTAGCACCTCCGTGCTGGCCTGAGAGAGAAACGGGCGGACTCTGGCTATGTTCTTCAGATGGTAAAAACCGATCTTTGTTATATTTTTAATATGTGGAATAAAATTCAGCTCAGAGTCAAAAATCACGCCCAGGTTTTTTAAAGATTTTGCTGGTTTCAAATTTTGTAATTTAGATAAAAGTTTCTCTCTCTGGCCTTCAGGACCTATAACTAAAACTTCAGTTTTGTCCTGGTTGAGCTGTAGGAAATTCACTGCCATCCATGACTTAATATCTAAAATACAGTTTAAAAGGGTATCAACTGGCCCTGTGTCATCAGGAGACACGGCAATGTACAGCTGTGTGTCGTCAGCGTATTTATGGAAACTGATGCCGTGTCTCCTGATGACGTCCCCAAGAGGAAGCATATAAAGATTAAAAAGAATGGGACCTAAAATTGACCCTTGGGGAACCCCACACCTAATACCATGGGTTCCTGAGGAACATGTATCCATCCATCCATTATCTATATACCGCTTATTCCTCAGTAGGGTCACGGGGGGGCTGGAGCCTATCCCAGCCGACTCGGGCGAAGGCAGGGGACACCCTGGACAGGTCGCCAGCCTATCACAGGACTACATATAGAGACAAACAAGCACACTCTCATTCACACCTACGGACAATTTAGAATAATCAATTAACCTCAGCATGTTTTTGGACTGTGGGAGGAAGCCGGAGTACCCGGTGAGAACCCACGCATGCACAGGGAGAACATGCAAACTCCACACAGAAAGATCCCGGGCGTCCTAACCGGGATGCGAACCAGGGATCTTCTGGCTGTGAGGCAACGCTGCTAACCATCGCGCCACCGTGCAGCCCACATGTATCCATACTTACATAAAAACATCGATCTGTGAGGTAGGAGGTGAACCAGTTAAAAACAGTACCAGAGAGGCCGACCAGGTGTCTGAGTCTGTTTAATAAAATGTGATGGTCTACTGTATCAAAAGCGGCGCTTAGATCCAGTAGAACCAACACTGTTAGTTTTTTTATCTAAATTCCACCTGATGTCGTTTAAAATCTTTAAAAGTGCTGTCTCTGTACTGTGGTTCATCCTAAAACCAGACTGATGTTTTTCTAAAATGTTGGTTCTATTTAAAAAGTCATTGACTAGGTTAAAAGCCAGTTGCTCTAAATATTTTACTTAAAAATGGTAAGTTGGATACAGGTCGATAGTTATTACAATCATTAGAGCATCAGTTGGTGCCTTAAAAGCTTTATTAAAATCAGTGCCTGTTAAAACGTTAAAAGTGGAGAAGAGGAACCGGGGGTTGTTTTTATGATCTGTGATGAGTTGTGTGAAATGGGAAGTTCTTGCCTGTTTGACTGCGTTATTGTAGATTTTGAGTTGTTGGCATAAAATTTCATAATGAACAGTTAATTTTGATTTCCTCTATCTTCTCTCCGCACTCCTACAATTTCTTTTTAATTGATTGATTTTATCGTTTTTTCTCCACGGGGGTATGGGTTTACTTTTGATGGTTTTAGTTAAAAGTGGAGCTACTGAGTCAAGAGCTGACTTCAGTTTACTATTGAAATTGTCCACGATAAAATCACAAGATGCAGGTAAAATTTCAGTAGGAGTGCTCTGTAAAATCTCAATAAAATTTGCAGCCACTTCAGAAGTTAGGTAGCGTTTCCTCACTGTTCTCGCCGGGGCCTCCCGCTGGTTAAAACTGGTGATATTAAAAAACACACAGTAATTGGTCAGACACAGCCAGGTCAACAACAGAGGACACACCAATGGACAGGCCATGGGTTATGACCAGGTCCAGGGTGTGTCCTCTGTTGTGAGTAGGCTGTGTGACATGCTGTTTAAAATCGCAAAAGCATTACAGCACTTTATTTCTAGTAGAACAAAGAACAAGTAATTGCTCATTCTGGGACACAAGCTACATTTTTCTCACACATTTCTCTTTAAGATCCTACAATGCAAGACTGCAGAGGACCTCACTATACTTCAGGAGAACTTTTGGGACTGGATTGCTGAGTGTGGCACCCCAGGCATATTTAGTAGCAAAACTGAAGTATCAATATGTAGTGAGGCACTACATGTTTCTTAGGTGAACACAGAACCAAATGAAATTAAAGCTGCAAGCAGCGTCGGACGGGCCCTCGCTCCTCACCGCAGTCCTCTCCACACGACCTTGTCTAGGGGGCGCCGTAGAGCCCATTAGAATTTTGACTGTGCAAATCTGTTGGTCTTGGGATGCTATATGTATGTACCACATTTCATGTTTGTAGGATAAAGCAGTGATTTTGTATGAGTATTTGAATATTTGTAGGGGGCGCTGTTGAGCCGTTTGACCACGTCCATTCCTGAATTGTATATTAAATATTAGGTCTTGAGATTAATGAGGATTTGTGTGGATTTGGTGATTTTACATGGATCCCTTCACCTCCAAAACCCATTTTGTTCCACATGGCGATTTTGTTCAAAATGGCCGCCATGCCACACCCACACCGTGTGACGCAGCCACAAGATTTTAATAACTTTTCATCCTGGATGGGTCTAGATGCCACACAGCCAATTTGGTGAAGATGGGACAAAAATCCTAGGAGGAGTTCGTTAAATTCCAATGCCTGCGCACCACGTGTTCTATGGGGCGCCATGGAGCTTTTTTGTTCAAAATGGCCGCCATGCCACGCCCACACCGTGTGACGCAGCCACAAGATTTTAATAACTTTTCATCCTGGAGGGGTGTAGATGCCACACAGCGAATTTGGTGAAGATGGGACAAAAATCCTAGGAGGAGTTCGTTAAATTCCAATAACTGCACACCATGTGCTCTAGGGGGCGCCGTTGAGCCTTTTCTGTAATTTTAAAAGCAGAAATGTTTTTGTCTCGTGCTACTGTACCTGTGTACCAAATTTCATGAGTTTTCGCGAAACTAGCCGTATTAACTCCACTAAAGCACAATTTTCTAGGTGGCGCTTTTGAGTCATTTTGCCATTCATATGTGTAATTCCCCCAAAATATCAAATTTTTCACCAGTCCTGATGTGTGTGCCAAATTTGGTGAGTTTTTGAGCATGTTTAGGGGGTCAAATTGAGGTTTAAAGTGGCGTAAGAAAAAGAAACCGCCAAACCGCCATCCCCCCAAAGAAACACGACAGGAACAATAGGGTCCTATGCACTGTAGTGCTCGGGCCCTAATAACAAAAATTGACCACAATTCTGGAACATTATCAGCTTGAAACAGCTATAAGAACTGCAATTTTCAAAAAATATCAGTGAATCTAATAGAAATGTACATGTTTTTATCTCTATTGGTGTCACGGGAAATGCAGAGACCCAGGTGCAGACAGATAACAAAGTTCAAGAAGTTAAATTTCAGGTCTTTATTAAAGAAAGTATCAATTATACAAAACACAAAATCACTGGGAGTTCAAACTGACTAGATCAAAAATATAGGACATCAGGTTAAATGAATATGAGGCGCGAAACGCCGATATCTGAGCTAGGCGCTGAAACCGCCCATAAAAAGAATTTGTGTTTGTGGCCCAGTCCAATTTGTTGTCAAGGTGCAAACCTAAGGATTTATAGATTTGCACCTTGATATGTCCTCTTCTCTGATGTTGACAAAAACAACTTTAACACACGTTCTCCGTCCACGGAATACGTTCGTCGACTTGGCCAGAATGGGATGTTTAACTCTGTCCCTGGTCCATTGTAATGCAAGGATGTCCCCCGTTTGTGTACAATGCTTTTGTCCCAGCTGTACACGTTATTACAAGGAAACAAAATCAAATTAAAGCTGCAAGCAGCGTCGAACGGGCCCTCGCTCCTGATCATGCTCCTCTCCACACAACTTTGTCTAGGGGGCGCCGTAGAGCCGATTAGAATTTTGACTGTGGAAATCTGTTGGTCTTGGGATACTATATGTGTGTACCAAATTTCATGTTTGTAGAATAAAGCAATGATTTTATATGAGTATTTGAATATTTCTAGGGGGCGCTGTGGAGCTTTTTGACCACGCCCATTTCTGAATTGTATATTAAATATTAGGTCTTCAGATTAATGAGATTTTGTGTGGATTTGGTGATTTTACATGGATCACTTCACCTCCAAAACCCATTTCGTTCCACATGGCGATTTTGTTCAAAATGGCCGCCATGCCACGCCCACACCGTGTGACGCAGCCACAAGATTTTAATAACTTTTCATCCTGGAGGGGTGTAGATGCCACGCAGCTAATTTGGTGAAGATCGAACTAAAATCCTGGGAGGAGTTCGTTAATTTCCAATGCCTGCGCACGTGTTCCATTGTACAATCTTAAGCTTTTTGTTCAGAATGGCCGCCATGCCCCGCCCACACCGTGTGACGTATCCACATGATTTTAATAACTTTTCATCCTGGAGGGGTCCAGATGCCACACAGCGAATTTGGTGAAAATCGGACAAAAATCCTAGGAGGAGTTCGTTAAATTCCAATGCCTGCACACTACTTGCTCTAGGGGGCGCTGTTGAGCCTTTTTTAAAATTTCAACAGCAGGAATGTTTTTGTCTTGGGCTACTGTACCTGTGTACCACATTTCATGAGTTTACGTGAAACTAGCCGTATTAACTCCACTAAAGTCCAATTTTTAAGGTGGCGCTATTGAGTCATTTTGTCATTCATATGTGTAATTCCCCCAAAATATCAAATTTTTCGCCAGTCCTGATGTGTGTGCAAAATTTGAGGAGTTTTTGAGCATGTTTAGGGGGTCAAATTGGGGTTCAAAGTGGCGTAAGAAAAAGAAATTAAAGCTGCAAGCAGCGTCGGACGGGCCCTCGCTCCTCACCGCACTGCTCTCCACACGACCTTGTCTAGGGGGCGCCATAGAGCCGATTAGAATTTTGACTGTGCAAATCTGTTGGTCTTGGGATACTATATGTATGTACCAAATTTCATGTTTGTAGGATAAAGCAATGATTTTATATGAGTATTTGAATATTTCTAGGGGGCGCTGTGGAGCCGTTTGACCACGCCCATTTCTGAATTGTATATTAAATATTAGGTCTTGAGATTAATGAGGTTTTGTGTGGATTTGGTGATTTTACATGTATCACTTCACCTCCAAAACCATTTCGTTCCACATGGCGATTTTGTTCAAAATGGCCGCCATGCCACGCCCACACCGTGTGACGTAGCCACAAGATTTTAATAACTTTTCATCCTGGAGGGGTCTAGATGCCACACAGCGAATTTGGTGAAGATTGAACAAAAATCCTGGGAGGAGTTCGTTAATTTCCAATGCCTGCGCACGTGTTCCATTGTACAATCTTAAGCTTTTTGTTCAAAATGGCCGCCATGCCACGCCCACACCGTGTGACGTATCCACAAGATTTTGATAACTTTTCATCCTGGATGGGTCTAGATGCCACACAGCGAATTTTGTGAAGATGGGATAAAAATCCTGGGAGGAGTTCGATAAATTCCAATGCCTGCACACTACGTGCTCTAGGGGGCGCTGTTGAGCCTTTTTTGAAATTTTAAAAGCAGGAATGTTTTTGTCTTGGGCTACTGTACATGTGTACCAAATTTCATGAGTTTACGTGAAACTAGCCGTATTAACTCCACTAAAGCACAATTTTCTAGGTGGCGCTATTGAGTCATTTTGCCATTCATATGTGTAATTCCCCCAAAATATCAAATTTTTCACCAGTCCTGATGTGTGTGCCAAATTTGGTGAGTTTTTGAGCATGTTTAGGGGGTCAAATTGAGGTTCAAAGTGGCGTAAGAAAAATAAACCGCCAAACCGCCAAAGAAACACTAGAAGAACAATAGGGTCCTACGCACTGTAGTGCTTCGGGCCCTAATTAAAGCTGCAAGCAGCGTCGGACGGGCCCTCGCTCCTCACCGCACTGCTCTCCACACGACCTTGTCTAGGGGGCGCCATAGAGCCGATTAGAATTTTGACTGTGCAAATCTGTTGGTCTTGGGATACTATATGTATGTACCAAATTTCATGTTTGTAGGATAAAGCAATGATTTTATATGAGTATTTGAATATTTCTAGGGGGCGCTGTGGAGCCGTTTGACCACGCCCATTTCTGAATTGTATATTAAATATTAGGTCTTGAGATTAATGAGGTTTTGTGTGGATTTGGTGATTTTACATGTATCACTTCACCTCCAAAACCAATTTCGTTCCACATGGCGATTTTGTTCAAAATGGCCGCCATGCCACGCCCACACCGTGTGACGTAGCCACAAGATTTTAATAACTTTTCATCCTGGAGGGGTCTAGATGCCACACAGCGAATTTGGTGAAGATTGAACAAAAATCCTGGGAGGAGTTCGTTAATTTCCAATGCCTGCGCACGTGTTCCATTGTACAATCTTAAGCTTTTTGTTCAAAATGGCCGCCATGCCACGCCCACACCGTGTGACGTATCCACAAGATTTTGATAACTTTTCATCCTGGATGGGTCTAGATGCCACACAGCGAATTTTGTGAAGATGGGATAAAAATCCTGGGAGGAGTTCGATAAATTCCAATGCCTGCACACTACGTGCTCTAGGGGGCGCTGTTGAGCCTTTTTTGAAATTTTAAAAGCAGGAATGTTTTTGTCTTGGGCTACTGTACCTGTGTACCAAATTTCATGAGTTTACGTGAAACTAGCCGTATTAACTCCACTAAAGCACAATTTTCTAGGTGGCGCTATTGAGTCATTTTGCCATTCATATGTGTAATTCCCCCAAAATATCAAATTTTTCACCAGTCCTGATGTGTGTGCCAAATTTGGTGAGTTTTTGAGCATGTTTAGGGGGTCAAATTGAGGTTCAAAGTGGCGTAAGAAAAATAAACCGCCAAACCGCCAAAGAAACACTAGAAGAACAATAGGGTCCTACGCACTGTAGTGCTTCGGGCCCTAATAATAATTAAAGCTGCAAGCAGCGTCAAACGGGCCCTCGCTCCTGATCATTCTCCTCTCCACACAACCTTGTCTAGGCGGCGCCGTAGAGCCGATTAGAATTTTGCCTGTGCAAATCTGTTGGTTTTGGGATACTATATGTGTGTACCAAATTTCATGTTTGTAGGATAAAGCAATGATTTTATATGAGTATTTGAATATTTCTAGGGGGCGCTGTGGAGCCGTTTGACCACGCCCATTTGTGAATTGTATATTAAATATTAGATCTTGAGATTAATGAGGTTTTGTGTGGATTTGGTGATTTTACATGTATCACTTCACCTCCAAAACCAATTTCGTTCCACATGGCGATTTTGTTCAAAATGGCCGCCATGCCACGCCCACACCGTGTGACGTAGCTACTAGATTTTAATAACTTTTCATCCTGGAGGGGTCTAGATGCCACACAGTGAATTTGGTGAAGATCGAACAAAAATCCTGGGAGAAGTTCGTTAATTTCCAATGCCTGCGCACGTGTTCCATTGTACAATCTTAAGCTTTTTGTTCAAAATGGCCGCCATGCCACGCCCACACCGTGTGACGCAGCCACAAGATTTTAATAACTTTTCATCCTGGAGGGGTGTAGATGCCACACAGTGAATTTGGTGAAGATCGGACAAAAATCCTGGGAGGAGTTCGTTAAATTCCAATGCCTGCGCACCACGTGTTCTAGTTGGCGCTGTTGAGCTTTTTTGTTCAAAATGGCCGCCATGCCACGCCCACACCGTGTGACGCAGCCACAAGATTTTAATAACTTTTCATCCTGTAGGGGTCTAGATGCCGCACAGCAAATTTGGTGAAGATCGGATAAAAATCCTGGGAGGAGTTTGTTAAATTCCAATGCCTGCACACTACGTGTTGTAGTTGGCGCTGTTTAGCTTTTTTGTTCAAAATGGCCGCCATGCCACGCCCACACCGTGTGAAGCAGCCACAAGATTTTAATAACTTTTCATCCTGGAGGGGTGTAGATGCCACACAGCGAATTTGGTGAAGATCGGATAAAAATCCTGGGAGGAGTTCGTTAAATTCCAATGCCTGCGCACCACATGCTGTAGGGGGCGCTGTTGAGCTTTTTTTGAAATTTCAACAGCAGGAATTTTTTTGTCTTGGGCTACTGTACCTGTGTACCAAATTTCATGAGTTTACGTGAAACTAGCCGTATTAACTCCACTAAAGCACAATTTTCTAGGTGGCGCTATTGAGTCATTTTGCCATTCATATGTGTAATTCCCCAAAAATATCAAATTTTTCACCAGTCCTGATGTGTCTGCCAAATTTGGTGAGTTTTTGAGCATGTTTAGGGGGTCAAATTGAGGTTCAAAGTGGCGTAAGAAAAATTAAAGCTGCAAGCAGCGTCAGACGGGCCCTCGCTCCTCACCGCACTCCTCTCCACACGACCTTGCCTAGGGGGCGCCGTAGAGCCGATTAGAATTTCGACTGTGCAAATCTGTTGGTCTTGGTCTTGTATGTATGTACCAAATTTTATGTTTGTTTGTACCAAATTTTATGTTTGTAGGATAAAGCAGTGATTTTATATGAGTATTTGAATATTTCTAGGGGGCGCTGTGGAGCCGTTTGACCACGTACATTCCTGAATTGTATATTAAATATTAGGTCTTGAGATTAATGAGGATTTGTGTGGATTTGGTGATTTTACATGGATCCCTTCACCTCCAAAACCCATTTCGTTCCACATGGCGATTTTGTTCAAAATGGCCGCCATGCCACGCCACCACCATGTGACGTATCCACGAGAATTTAATAACTTTTCATCCTGGAGGGGTCTAGATGCCACACAGTGAATTTGGTGAAGATCGGACAAAAATCCTGGGAGGAGTTCGTTAAATTCCAATGCCTGCGCACAACGTGTTCCATTGTACAATGTTAAGCTTTTTTTTTCAAAATGGCCGCCATGCCACGCCCACACCGTGTGATGCAGCCACAAGATTTTAATAACTTTTCATCCTGGAGGGGTTAGATGCCACACAGCAAATTTGGTGAAGATCGAACAAAAATCCTGGGAGGAGTTCGTTAAATTCCAATGCCTGCGCACAGCATTTTCTAGGGGGTGCCATTGAGATTTTTTGTTCAAAATGGCCGCCATGCCACGCCCACACCATGTGACGTATCCACGAGATTTTAATAATTTGTCATCCTTGAGGGGTGCAGATGCCACACAGCGAATTTGGTGAAGATCGGACAAAAATCCTGGGAGGAGTTCGTTAAATTCCAATGCCTGCGCACAATGTGTTCCATTGTACAATGTTAAGCTTTTTTGTTCAAAATGGCCGCGATGCCACGCCCACACCGTGTGACGCAGCCACAAGAATTTAATAACTTTTCATCCTGGAGGGGTGTAGATGCCACAGAGCGAATTTGGTGAAGATTGGCCAAAAATCCTGGGAGGAGTTCGTTAAATTCCAATGCCTGCGCACCACGTGTTGAAGTGGGCGAGGTTACGCTTTTTTGTTCAAAATGGCCGCCATGCCACGCCCACACCGTGTGACGTATCCACGAGATTTTAATAACTTTTCATCCTGGAGGGGTGTAGATGCCACACAGCGAATTTGGTGAAAATTGGATAAAAATCCTGGGAGGAGTTTGTTAAATTCCAATGCCTGCGCACCACGTGTTCTAGTTGGCGCTGTTTAGCTTTTTTGTTCAAAATGGCCGCCATGCCACGCCCACACCGTGTGACGCAGCCACAAGATTTTAATAACTTTTCATCCTGGATGCGTCTAGATGCCACACAGCGAATTTGGTGAAGATCGGATAAAAATCCTGGGAGGAGTTCGATAAATTCCAATGCCTGCACACTACGTGCTGTAGGGGGCGCTGTTGAGCCTTTTTTTGAAATTTTAAAAGCAGGAATGTTTTTGTCTCGGGCTACTGTACCTGTGTACCAAATTTCATGAGTTTACGTGAAACTAGCCGTATTAACTCCACTAAAGCCCAATTTTCTAGGTGGCGCTATTGAGTCATTTTGCCATTCATATGTGTAATTCCCCCAAAATATCAAATTTTTCACCATTCCTGATGTGTGTGCAAAATTTGGTGAGTTTTTGAGCATGTTTAGGGGGTCAAATTGAGGTTCAAAGTGGCGTAAGAAAAAGAAACCGCCAAACCGCCAAACCGCCAAACCGCTAAACCGCCAAACCGCCAAACCGCCAAACCGCCAAACCGCCAAACACTAGAGGAACAATAGGGTCCTACGCACTGTAGTGCTTCGGGCCCTAATTAAAGCTGCAAGCAGCGTCGAACGGGCCCTCGCTCCTGATCATGCTCCTCTCCACACAACCTTGTCTAGGGGGCGCCGTAGAGCCGATTAGAATTTTGACTGTGCAAATCTGTTGGTCTTGGGATACTATATGTATGTACCAAATTTCATGTTTGTAGGATAAAGCAATGATTTTATATGAGTATTTGAATATTTCTAGGGGGCGCTGTGGAGCCGTTTGACCACGCCCATTTCTGAATTGTATATTAAATATTAGGTCTTGAGATTAATGAGGTTTTGTGTGGATTTGGTGATTTTACATGTATCACTTCACCTCCAAAACCAATTTCGTTCCACATGGCGATTTTGTTCAAAATGGCCGCCATGCCACGCCCACACCGTGTGACGCAGCCACAAGATTTTAATAACTTTTCATCCTGGAGGGGTCTAGATGCCACACAGCGAATTTGGTGAAGATCGGGATAAAAATCCTGGGAGGAGTTCGTTAATTTCCAATGCCTGCGCACGTGTTCCATTGTACAATCTTAAGCTTTTTGTTCAAAATGGCCGCCATGCCACGCCCACACCGTGTGACGTATCCACAAGATTTTGATAACTTTTCATCCTGGATGGGTCTAGATGCCACACAGCGAATTTTGTGAAGATGGGATAAAAATCCTGGGAGGAGTTCGATAAATTCCAATGCCTGCACACTACGTGCTCTAGGGGGCGCTGTTGAGCCTTTTTTGAAATTTTAAAAGCAGGAATGTTTTTGTCTTGGGCTACTGTACATGTGTACCAAATTTCATGAGTTTACGTGAAACTAGCCGTATTAACTCCACTAAAGCCCAATTTTCTAGGTGGCGCTATTGAGTCATTTTG